>QEOT01006199.1:193453-233319 GCA_003123785.1 Pterocarya stenoptera
AAAAGAAAATATTTTACCAAAAAAGAAAAGGAATTTGAGGGTTTTAAGAAATCCCAAAATAAAATTCCTATGCTAACTATGCAAGTAAGAAAACTAGGATCTTTAAAAGATTTAAACCAAATTTATATGGAAACCAGAGAGTAAACTAGTGGTGTCGAAAGTTGGAGATACCACTTTAATCAATTTCAGCAACCCAGCAAATGCCTTTATAGTTGCTGAAAAGATGAAAAAGAAAAAATAATTCATGGCTACACTATAATTGGCCAACGCATCAACTAGACAAGTATCGTCCATGAAGATATGTTGTAGATCAAAAGGCAATGAGGAAGGAAGCAAGGATCGAGATATCATTTATAATTCAAAATTATGCCGATGAGTGCGCGTATCCTGTTTTAACCACTTCACCACTAAAAAGGAATTTGATACGTTAGATTTATTTTATACCAAAAGATATTTTACAGTAAGTATATTATATCAAGTCACATCAATTTATAAGGATTTTTTTTTTTTGGTAAAAACTGTGTAGACTAAACATTTCTCTTATTGTATAGCCATTCCAAGTTCAATTGATAGCATAAGTAAGCCAATTCTTGAAGTAGAAAACTCAGCAAATATATTAGTGCCATGACCCAGAAAACAAGAGTAACCGAAAAGAATTGAACCATTTGATGTTCTAAGACCACATCCAACTAAACTAAATGGTAAATCACATATTGGTGTATGGTGTGAGGATGATAAGTAGTATTTTTTAAGATTATTGTTACAAGATTTGGTGGGACTTTACGAGGGATCTTAAGCATAATGCTAGAAACAGGGACATTTGGTTTTAACCACCAAGGAGCACAATTTTGAAGAAAGAAAGAGAGAAGACTTTGGAGCAAAGACATTGGTGAACCTGAGTCACATTTTGCCTGCAGCATATAAGTCCATATAAAATGACCTCCCCTGCTTTAGTAACGGTATTAAAGCAGCTTTCTTTATTTTTTTAATTATTACTCTTTTCTTTTTTTTTTGAACAAGGTATCAAAGTCAACGAGTAATGCTGAGTGCTTATTGATCGGTTGGTCCGACAGATTTTCTTATACCGAGTTACTTCGCTTGTTCCAGACAACATTGAATGCCGGTGCAATGAATCGACCTTTCATAATTGATGTTGGTGTGCTAGCCGGTGCTTTATTTTTGAAAGAGTAATGCTACCACGTATGTTCAGTTATATTTTTAACTTTGTTTTATTGATATGGCATTATTGATTCATCATGTGGTGGTGTCATATGTCTTATTAAAAAAAATTAAAAATACAAACACAAAAAGAATTTAAGAATTTAGGGTTTCAATATTCATTTTTGAGAAATGCTACGTACAGTCTCTATTTAAGGACTGTATTGTAAACTTAGTTAAATTTGTCTTTAAATTTTTTTAAAATTACAATAATATCCTTATCAAAATGATATATTTTTTTATTTAATAAAGGGCTTGCACATTCTCTAAATATTGAATTTTTCTTCATCTTTTTACATTTTCGAATGCCATTTTTCTTTTAAATTTATTTTTTTATTTTTTTAATAAACTATGTGAGTAAGAGATAGATACATGAGATAGGTCGTAAATTTTTTATTGAGCATTAAATAATTTTTTATAAAAGAAATTACATAGACAACTGTAAATACTGTAGGACTCGTTTCATATACATATCTCATAAATTATACTCTCAACTTTATTCTAGGATAATTGATCTGCCATATATTAAAATGTGTTTAGTGTGTTAACGTTACCAGAATGATTTTTTTGACTAAGACCCATTTTAATTATCTTTTAACAAATTCTAGATTTTCACAAAAAGGATAAAAGAAAAAAAATGTTACTCGTGCACATGATATAACTGAATAGAAAACATCCCGTTTCTATGATGTTACTCAAACTTTGAATCAATCTATAACCTAAATAAAAGAAAAAGAATATATATTTATAAGTTAGTGTGGAAGACACCCTCCACAACATTAAAGATAGGTTTGGGGGTGAGATGAGAATTTTGTATTTTATTTTAAAATTTAAAATATTATTTTTTAGTTTTAAGATTTGAAAAAGTTGAATTGGAATTTAAAAAAGTTGTATTGAGATTTGAAAAAGTTGAATTGTTTATTATGTTTTATATGGAGATTTGAAAAAGATGTAATGATGAGATGAGATGAAAATTTTATATTTTGTTTTGTATACCAAACCTATCCTAAGAGCCATTTGGATAGTGAAAGTATTTCTTTTCATCTTATATTATCATTATAACTTTTTTAAAATTTTACACAAAATATAATAAACAAATCAATTTTTTCAAATTTTAAAATAATAATAATATTAAAAAATAATATTATAATAATATTTTATTTAATTTTTAATTTTTATCTAAAACCATATCATCTTACCATTCAAACCACAGTTGAGTCGGCATGATTTGATTTAAAATAAAAAATTTAAAAACATGTCTCTAGCAAATCAAAATTTGTCATGTAGTCCATGTAGAATGTGTATCCAACTTGCCAAGTTATTAATAGAAAATATAAATAAAATGGATTTGCCATCTTGTTTTAGGACCAAAATAAAGGGTTCCATCAATTCGATGGGTACAATTGCCCCCACTCACCGTAACACCAATAAATTGAGGTTTGAAAAACATTTTGCTGCGTTTATATGTTGAATTGAATTTTTTTATAAATAGTAATGTGTTAAGTAGTGAAGAAAATTATATGGGATCTATCTAAACTGAATTTAAAGTGTGTTTGAATGTTAAGATAAGTTTAGTACTTTTTATAGGAAATTAAAAAAAGTTGTGAGTTTTACGTATAAATATGTTTTAAGATGAAAAAGGTTGTGAGTTCCACATGTAAGAAGGTTTTGAGTTTGAATGAATTTAGTAATTTAAGAATTAAGTATTTAGATGTTAGATTCAACTTAAAATTAGACTAAATTTAACTGAATTCAATTGAATTCAGTAACCAAACGAAAGTTGAACTTAATTGTTCCTGGCCACACCTTCCAGTACCCCTCCCCGTTTGTGTAGTTGGTATCATGATTTGGCAAAAAGAAAAAAAAAAAAGAAAAAAAAAGACGAAGAAATATTAATATTAAGCAATGAAGATCAAGATGACCTAATCCAGATGAGATAGTTATTGAGTAAGCCAAATACGTATGAGGTTGATTGACTTGCGAAAGTAGTCAGTCACATAGCAACCAAATTGGGATATTAAATAATAATTAAATAATTTGAATATTACATTTTAAAAAGTGAAGAGTTTTGGAACGTAATTATCCTGAAAAACAGAGGAAATATCATAGGAAAAATAATACAATACCGAAACAAATGCTATTAAATTTTAACAATCAATCATTTTTCTCCTAAAAAAAAAAAAGACGTGTGCCGGTTCCATCAAGCGGTCCGGAAGAACCCAATAAAACTCCAAAACACAAGAGGAGTTTGATGAGCATCAGTCCTACCATTCACGACAATACTCTCACAAGTCACATGGTTTTTAGTTCTGTAGTTTCTTTTGATTTCTGAGATCCAAAGTGGAAGAACAATAACAATAGTTATTTGTGTGAATTTGTGTTAGATAATTTGAAATTTTATTATATACAATTATTTTTTTATATTTCTTGTACACTCTACTAATATGATTGGTAAAAAAAATTATTTTATATTAAAAAAAAGTGATACAATCAATTACATTAGTACAATGTACAAAGAATATGAAAAAATGACTGTACATAAAATTTTTGATATCAAATACTTACAGTTCTATATGAAAATTTTATATTATACACTTTTATTTAATTATTATGTGACTGTTATTTTTATCATCCTATCTTAATACTTAAATATGTGTGTATTAAAATAGAAAAATAAAAATAATAAATTACATATTAATTAAATAAAATGTACAATATATAACTTTTTAATTGCATTTCTCGTAATAATAATTCTTATAATAATGCTTTACCCCACTGCAAAGTATCCATCATGGATGAGAGAGAGAGAGACGGTAGCTCCAACCCAGGAAATGGTGGGGGACCACTTGGGCACGTACCCGCGTGTCTTTTGCCCCACATCCATTATATGAAAAAAAGATAAAAAGAAAATTAAAGATTTCCGAAAAAGTTGATTTAAAAAAAAAGGCAAATATGCTTATTATTTTCTACACTGTAATTTATTATTTTTATTTTTATTTATTTAAATAAATATATATTAGTGTGTGGTGTGTATTATTTCTTTTTAAACAAGGGTGCTGCTTGGTCATATGAGTTTGCTTATTTAAATTTATTACTAATATAATTCTACTTTTTTTTTTTATCTTTCAAATATTTCTTAAATATATTTAAACATTAAAAAAAATCACTTATTAATAGTCACTTTCTACATTAAAAAAATTAAAATATCCGAATGGAAACTTTGGAAGAATAAAATCATAGAACCAACTATCATTATACTTAAAAAATGATTTTTTGGACTTAAAGTTACGTCTATTTTTATTCAAATTTTTTAAACTACTAGAAGAAGATATATAATAAACATTAATATTTATTGAGTGTTTAATATTATTCAAGTTTTAAAAGTCTAGAGTAAGATAGATGATTACAAAATAAAAAATGTCATAAGAAAATCTTATACTACATTATTTTACTTAATTAATATGTGATTTATCTTGTTACCTTTCTATTTAAATATATACATATTAAAATATTAAAATAGATGAATGAATAAAAATAATAAATTATATGTTGATTAAGGTTTTCAAGTAGAATTTTATATTATTATATTATTGTCATAATTAGTGTTAACATTTACTTCTTGTGCGTGTGCACCATACAATACCCAATACCATCTCACACCACATCATCCTCACCATTTCTCTATCTTCATCTTCATCAGCATCCCATCATCATCGTCCATCCGAATCTTTCGCTCCCACTTGCCTCGCAATTAGTGCGCTTTTTCGGACATCAACTCCCTTCCCTCCCTCGCCCGCCGCCGTCGATCTCCATTTCTTCAGGAAACCACTCCTATTCGGCAGGTATCTTTAGTTGTTTTCCTTGTGTATTATTGTTATTACATATTATTATTATTATTATTATTATTATTATTAGTATACAGTATACTACTTTGTTTTCTGTCACCTCTCAGAGTTTGTAAATTTTTATTATTATTAGTTTTTTTAAATTTTAAAAAGCGTTAGTTTCTTTCTTAAGTTCGGTTCATGGTTCTGAGGTTTCTTTCTAGTTTAATTTGGAGGGTTTGATGGTTAATTAAAGCTTTATTTGGTAGTTCACGGTTTTGGGACTTGCTTTTTGTGTAGTTGATCTTGGAGGCTTTGGTGGTTAATTAAAAGCCTTCCTTGGTATGTGGGTTGCTCTTAATTGGAATCATGGTTGTGTCGGTGTACTATTTCTGGACTTTTGGGGAAGAAGTGAAGCTGATTAGTTGAGACTTGGGGTTGATTCAATTTTGGGTCTTGAGCTCTGATTTTGTTACTGCAATCGGATTGATCGGTGGGTTTGGGTTTGGATCTTTTGGGAATTTTGGTTTGATTCATGGAGGCCGGATTTGGAGGTGAAGCTCATCATTTCTATGCTATGAGTGCTGCGGATTTGCGGGTCATGGGGAAGAGGAGTGTGGAATGGGATCTTAACGAGTGGAAATGGGATGGGGATCTTTTCATGGCCAGCCAGTTGAATCCAGTGCCATCAGGTTGCATGGACCAACAATTTTTGCCACTAGGGTCTGGGATTCCCCTGACCGGGGGCTCTTCAAATAGTTCATCCTCATGCTCTGATGAAGTAAATCTGGAAGTTGAAAGAGGAAAGAGGGAATTGGAGAAGAGGAGGAGGGTTATCGTGCTGGAAGATGACAATTCGAACGATGAAGAAGAGGGTACCCTTGCTTTGAAGCTTGGTGGACAGGATTATCAGGTGTCTGAGAGGGAAGTAAGAAACTGGGAAGGAATGAATGGAAAGAAGACTAAGTTGGTTGGGGGTACTTCAAACCGTGCCGTTTGCCAAGTGGACCACTGTGGAGCTGATCTGAGCCATGCCAAGGATTATCATAGGCGGCACAGGGTCTGTGAGATGCATTCCAAGGCCACTAAGGCACTTGTGGGAAACAGCATGCAACGATTCTGTCAGCAGTGCAGCAGGTAAGCATTTAGGCCTCGTTTGGTTACGCAGTTCATATGAGATGAGACGAGATGTTTTGTTGAAAGTTGAATAAAATATTGTTATAATATAATTTTTTAATATAATTTTTGTTTTTGAGATTTAACAAAATTGAATTGTTTATTATTTTTTATGTGGACTTTTGAAAAATTGTAATGATTATATAAGATGAGACGAAATAGTTTGGTTTTGTGTAACCAAACCAGCCCTTAGCCCTGAGTTGTTTTGAATTGCCATGGTAGTTGATATCTTTATAATAACTTATTATCATCACATGGAAAATGTGCATTATTAATGATTACCATGGTAATACAAACAACACATATGGTGCTGAATTTTACTGAAGAACCATGGATATGGTAGGGATATTCTTGTTTTCCAATATGCTCTTGAGGTCTCCGGCTCCTTGCACACATTGTTTTCAGATAACTTTCCCATGGCTTGCAGTTCAATGTCATGTTCGACTTTTTCTGATTCTTGTCTTATAAGCAATCATGCTGTTTATATGATTTTTTGTTAAATTAATGGGTAGGTTTCAGGAACTTCAAGAATTTGATGAAGGGAAGAGAAGCTGTCGTAGACGTTTGGCTGGGCATAATAAACGGAGGAGGAAAACGAATCCTGATACTGTTGTCAATGGAAGCACAATGAATGATGATCAGACTAGTGGTTATTTATTGATTAGTCTACTGAAGATACTTTCCAACATGCACTGTATGTTAACATGCTTTGCTGCTCGCGATTATATTGTTTGCTTATTAGTAAAATGATTGCTTAACTATAAAAAAAAACGATGGTGAATATGGTGATATATCTTCGAACTTTAATTTCTTCGTGCGCAAGTACTCTTGTCTGCTTTAGCCGTTGTGAGAACGAATTGCCAGCAGCTCAGGTTTTACTAGAACACCGTCTCCACTACTTGCAGTTATAATAGTGGGGGAAATAAATTTTATCAGAATCTATGTTGATAAAAAGCTTTATATTTTCATTAAAAGGTCTCAATATGGAAGCATATGGTGATTTGGAGATGAAACAGAGTGGTTAGTTGTGGACCTAATCAATTACAGAATTGATGGTTGAAACATATAGGAGGATTGTATCTCAACTTGTGAAAAACCTCGTGAATGTATGTGAATATTGCATCTTACCAAGTCTGAAATTAACGATGAACCAATTTGTTCCCAATTCTGAAGATTTAGGGCCCGTTTGGATTCTTAGGGAATGCTTGGGGAATGAGATGAGAATTTTGAAAATAGTAATAAAATGGTTTGTGAATAGTAGTGAAATGGTTTGAGTTAAGATGTTTTATTGGGTTTTGGAAAAGGGGAGAGAAAAAGTTGAATACAAAGTATTGTAAAGTTAAAATATTGTTACAATATAATTCTTTAATATTATTTTTGTTTTGAAATTTGAAAAAGTTGTATTATTTTTTGGGTTTTGTTTGAGATTTGGGAAAGTTGTAATGATTAGATGAAAAAGTTGAAGATTTGAAATTGAAAAGTGTTTTGTGTTTGAGTGATATTTGGGAAGGAAATATCTGAGAATATCTGGGAATACTTGAGAGCATTTGTGTTACCAAACGGACCCTTAACCTGCATACTTCGGGATTTTCCCGTTTGTTGATTTTAATGTGCGAATGATTTCTTACTTGAGCAACTGTTGTAGCTAGACAATTTTAAAGTTTAAGGATATGTTTATATATATTTCTCCGGTGCGGATTCAATCATTGTCTAACATGATCTTTGCCTACTGAATATTTTCGCCTCTCACCACAGCTTTTTAGTTAAAAATATTGCTCATTTTTATTTTGGACATCGATTGCCAATCAACTTAGCTGTGACATATAGCAGACTCAATCAGTATCATTGTACCTATCCCATTATTATAAGATTGATTGTGAATCCTTAAAGTAGGGGCCATCACTTTTGGAAACACTGTGACAAAATATTCTATGTTTTACACTGAATGGATATTACCCATTTCAAGTGAAATGGAGACACTCGGATTGAAATGGCCATTGTGACAGATGTCTTGTTGAATCTGAAACTACAATTCACATCACGGAAGCCACAGAAGGCGTCAGTGAATCCTAGAAAGTGAATTATATTTTGTTATGTCCTTTCTTCCTTAATCAATTGGTTGGGAGAGAAGAAGAAGATGTAGTGGTCATTCTTAGTCTCTGATATTATTCTACATATCTTTTACATGATAAATATTTTCTATTATTAGTGGAATGAGAGTGCTTTTTTTTTTTTTTTTATCATGAGTTGTAGCCAACAGATCTGACCAAGCCACGGATCAGGATCTGCTATCTCATTTTCTAAGGAGCCTTGCTAGCCAAACTGGTGAACAAGGGGGAAAAAACATATCTGGGATTTTGAAGGAAGCACCAAATTCGCTAAATGCTGGGAATTCACTTGGAAATTCTGAGTTGGTTTCTACTTTATTCACAAATGGTCGGCATGACCCTTCAAGGACTTTTAAAGATCACCACCCTGTACCTGCAACGGAAATGCCACAGCAAGGCCTTAGAATAGATGAGGCTCGGGGTGGAGACATACAAACTGCATCTTCTTCAAAACCCTCCATTCTGAGCAGCCCTCCAGTTTACTCAGAAGTCGGAGACGGTACTTCTCGGCAGATCAAGATGAACAATTTTGACTTGAATGACATATATATTGATTCAGATGATGGCATGGAAGATATCGATAGATTGCCTGATCCTGCGAATATGGGGACTAGCTCCCTTGACTCTCATCAGTCAAGTCCACCTCAAACCAGTGGACATTCGGATTCAGTGTCTGCCCAGTCACCCGCAAGTTCAAGTGGAGATGCTCAGGTACATTTGTACTCCAAAACATGTATTATGAAATACAAACCCTCTCTTTGCCTCCTTCCCATGTGAAACATGCAGTAATGTTATGGTGGCCAAGAATGAAGTGCCTCATTTTAGTTGATCATGCATCTATCTAGGTTATCATTCTGGACTTGTGGGTCGGAAAAACTTTTGAACATTTTCGAAGAGGGGAGGAAGCAAAGCAAAAAACATAAGAAAAGGAATTTTCTTTACTATGTAACAAAGAAGGTGCTCTTTTAATCTGGAGGGATAGGGACCACGCCTAGTGCAGCAGAGGTTGCTAGTTCAACACCTATCCTACTTCTCCCTTTTGGGCCAGCCACATGTTGAAAAAAGAAGAAAAAAACCCTTTTGTAAACCATAAATATCAAAAGATATCATGTAATGTTGTAATAAGTGACTTATAACAGTCTACCCACACTTTTTTCCTTTCTGTTACACATGTTGGAATGCATTTTTGTTTATATTGTTAACTTGGAAATCCGAATTAAAGGTTCTTGTGGTTTGTTTTATATTCTTCTGTTGTCATTTCTCAATCTTTTTTTACCGTCCATTGTATAGGATCTGAAGTTCTCTAAGTAGTATACTTTGCTATGCCTATTAATATTAATAAAATTTTACTTATAAAAAAAGTTCTATTAATGTCTAGGTAGCTGACTCCCTTACTTTTGTTTGCTATCTTTCTATTGCCAAATGTACTGTTATAAGCTTGCATCTCCTTTACTTTCTTGTTATCATATGAATAATTTGGTCCCCCCCCCCGGGCGGCGCCCCCCTAGTTTAAAAGCTGCTTGAAAATGAAGCATGCTGTTTTATATTATATGTGGGGCATCAAGAGGTTGCCTTCATCTAACTTTTCTTCACCATTTCAGAGTCGCACTGATCGAATTGTATTTAAACTATTTGGCAAAGAACCTAACGATTTTCCTCTTGTACTGCGAGCACAGGTAATTTAAACTATACAATTTACTAGTGCCTTTGTTTTGCTTTTCCTTCCTTTAATGGCTGAATCATGGAAATTTTTTGAACTTTCAGATTCTTGACTGGTTATCGCACAGTCCCACTGACATTGAGAGCTATATTAGGCCCGGTTGTATAATTTTGACTATTTATCTATGTCAGTCTGAGGCTGCCTGGGAGGAAGTAAGCTTTTGCACTCATGGGACTGTTAATGCTTATCTGCATGTGTGTGTGCATGTATTTCTAAGAGTTCCTGAACTTATAAGTCTTATTGCTTTCTACAGCTTTGCCATGATCTGAGTTCCAGTTTGAACAGGCTTCTGGATGTCTCAGATGACTCTTTCTGGAGAACCGGATGGGTTTATATCAGGGTGCAGCATCAAATAGCCTTTATTCACAATGGTCTGTCAAATTTAATTTATTCGACTATATATATCTGAAATTGCCAGATTTTTGGTATGGAGGGGTTAGCATTCTTACCAAATCATTCATACTGCAGGCCAGGTTGTAATAGACACATCCTTACCTATCAGAAGTAACAATTATGGCAAAATATTGAGTGTCAAACCTATTGCCATATCAATGTCTGAAAGAGCTCAATTTTCGGTTAAAGGCATTAACCTCACTCGGCCTGCCACAAGGTATGCATTAGCATTCCTGTGAATCTTGCTTGCATTACACTTGAATCCCAAAGCTCTAGAAGTTATGTTAAGCTGCATATGATCTTAATTTTTTTTCCCTTACCCATATGTTTTGGACTGAACCAGCGTACTTCTACAGAGCTGTTCATGTTTTTTTCCTTTTTCCAGGTTACTCTGTGCACTTGAAGGTAATTGTCAGGTTGAGGAAAATACTCACGATTCAACAGATGCTTTTGATAACTTTGAGGACCATAATGAGCTCCAAAGCATAAACTTTTCTTGCTCCATTCATGCTGTGAATGGAAGAGGATTCATTGAGGTGCTGTTGTCTTCTATTCCTTTGGGTAGCTTTTGTACATCTTAATGGGCTGAATTTCCATGATTTCCTTGTCTCTTTTCCTACTTCTGATTAGGGGTTCCTCTTTCTGATGAAGTTGTGCCTCGTGTTTTTTAATAAAATCTTCGATTATCTATATAAAAAAAAAAAAATCTTACGTCCTTACCTATTGTTTAATCCTCTAATCCTCATCCCAGATAATGGTTTTACTTGTTTAGTTTCTGAATGGTTGGCTGTAAATAATTTTCTTTCTGTCCGCTTTGCTTTGTCATTATGCTGGGCTTGGTAATTTTCTTTCCATAAGTACATAAGGGTCCATTTAATGTGCCTTTGGAAGAGTAGACATCTGTCTTCTGTGACTGTCAAAACTTTGGTCAGTAGCAATTGATTATGGTAGTGGTAGAAAGAGCATAGACATAGGAAGCATGAGCTTCTATTTTCCTTTTTCAACTGTTATTTTTATATCAAATTCTTTTATATGTGGAAAGTTGATTAAAATATGGTGTGGCATAACTTATAAAAAAAAATGGTGTGGCGTATGTCTTAGCTTTTCTTCTCTACGTGTCTTCCTTATAGACAGACATACTAATTTATATTCACATATTAAATCATAAACGATTACTAGTTTTGACTATATCCTTAGCTCTTAGGATGTTTTTTTAAATCCGATTCTGTCGATAGTTTCAAGCATATGTTTACAATTCGATCCATCTTAGTAGAAGACATGAAACCCCTTAACAGTGCCCTTACTGTAATCTGAGGTTTTTGTTTTATTGAATTTATCCAGATTGAAGATCATGGGTTTAGCAGCAGCTTCTTTCCTTTTATAGTTGCAGAGGAGGATGTATGCTCAGAGATCCGCGCTCTTGAGAGTGCATTGGAATCAACTGAAACTAATGCAGATTTTGTGGGGACCAGAAAGATGGAAGCCAAGAATCAAGCCTTGGATTTCATTCATGAAATGGGCTGGCTTCTTCATAGAAGTCAGTTGAAGTCTAGATTGGGTCACATGGATCCTAATGAGGATCTCTTTCCTCTTAAACGGTTCAAGTGGCTCATGGAGTTCTCGATGGACCGGGATTGGTGTGCTGTAGTGAGAAAACTATTGGACATCCTGCTTGATGGAACTGTGGGTGCAGGAGAACACCCTTCCATGAATCTTGCATTAGCTGAGATGGGTCTCCTTCACAGAGCTGTAAGGAGAAATAGTAGGGCATTAGTGGAGCTGCTTTTAAGATATCAAGTTTCAGATGAATTGAGATCTGAAAGCGTGGAATTGTTTGGTGGAGGCAATGAAAGCTTCTTGTTTAGACCTGATGTTTTAGGCCCTGCAGGTTTGACACCACTTCACATAGCAGCTGGTAAAGATGGTTCTGAGAATGTACTGGATGCATTAACCAATGATCTCAACATGGTAAAAAATTTCTTCTGGCTTAGTTATGTCCAAAAATAACCATTTTAAGTTACCTTGATCAGTGCTTTTATATGTTGTTCTTGTTCTGGGACCCCCTATTCCATATCTATGGTATTTATGCCAGTCCGGTTTCAACCCTCAAAGGCTTAACTAGGTAATTTGCATTTGTAGAATGATTTAGCCATTGTATAATGATTCGGACAATTTATGTCATACAGACGAGCTATTCAATATGGTTGCTGGGTTAGCTTTAATACTCCTATTCAAACTAGTTTTTGCAATGTTGGCATAGTTTATCATATTTGATTCAATTTTTTTTTTTAATCCACTAGCCTCATTTTACTGATTCTGTGGCTGGTCCAGTGAGCCCTGTCCAATGTTCATTTTTTTGAATCCTTTCCCTGGTGTCCAATAGATGGCAAATTGAAATTTCTCTTTTGGTCACTCAATATATAGTCAAAGTGACAAGTCTCTTGTACGTAGAAGAAATCTTTATTCGTAGCAGTCTGTAATTATTTCTCTCTTAAATATGATTATACGGGTGGGTCTGATTCAGGTGGGAATTGAAGCCTGGAAGAGTGCGCGTGACAGCACAGGTTCCACACCTGAAGATTATGCTCGCTTACGAGGCCATTTTTCATACATCCACCTGGTGCAGAGGAAAATTAACAAAAGGTCTGCAGCTGGGCATGTGGCGCTCGACATTCCCAGTGCTCCCTCGGACTGCAATGCAAATCAGAAGCAAAGTAATGAGCTGACCACCAGCTTTGAGATAGGGGCTGAATTGAGAAGAGTCCGGCAACACTGCAAGCTTTGTGATCAGAAACTGGCTTATGGAACGGCTTGCAGGTCTATTGTGTACAGGCCCGTAATGCTTTCACTGGTGACCATCGCTGTGGTCTGCGTCTGTGTGGCCCTCCTGTTTAAAAGCTCACCTGAAGTTCTGTATGTATTCCGCCCCTTCAGGTGGGAAATGTTGGGTTATGGTACAAGCTGAGGTGCATTAACTTGAAGCTGATATAGTTTTAAGATAGCATGTAATTGTATGCATTTATAGACTGTAAAGCAGAGATCTCCTGTAGAACCCTTGCCTTGGGGTGGGTTTTGAACTTAATAATACTAGTGACATACTTATATAGTGTTCAGTGTACTGGCCTCAGGCTTATTTAGTTCCTTCCAATAAGCGCTTTTAATGATTTCAATCTCTCTCTCTCCCTATATGGGTATCCCTTTGTATTGGTGAGATTTCCCCCCCCCCCCTTAGGATGAATAAATGAATAAAGGTTGTTGGAAGATGCAATTGCTCTTTTCTTTTTGTGGAGTCTCTCTCTCCTTGGTAATGATAGCAAGAGCTGAAACAGAAGCTCATCAAAGCTGAATAGTACATGTGTATGGAAGGAGCATCTTTACCTCCTTTGAAAGTTACAGTTTTACTAAAGCGTATGCAAAAAGAACAAATGCTACATAAACTAGCTTTGAATTAAAGGCACTGATTGAAGGCTTTCCGCTCTCCACCAACGAACCACTACTTCCTCCTCCGTGTCCAATAAATCCGGACCCACCATTTGGGAATTTTCTGGATGAAAAATTTCAGTCAGATCAGATGAAATAGAATCTTATTCCCATGATGAAAAGATTGAACGAGTCTCTTGTATGGTTAATCGTGAGCAAACTTTTAGTAAATATTAATTTTCGAAATTGGTTTTGTACAAAACTTATATAATTTTTGAGTGTTACAGTCACCTGCAATATATGAATGAGATGCGCATCAGTATATTTGTTTTGTAATAAAGTGAGAGAGAAATAAATATACAAATTTTGTAGCGAGTATTGTTTCTTATAACATCCTAACTGCATATTATCACGGCCATGACAGATATTGACATGCCTATCACATTAATATGAAAAATGATTAACTTGATTGTCACGTCAACGATATTAGACTGGTGTTTCATTTAGACGTTATAAATAGGATTTTCTTTTGAAAATTACTCAAGTATCCTGTTTATCATCCACGAAAATATCTATCAATTCACTTGAACAAATTTAATATATCTCAATCTTGCAGTTATTTAATCAAATAAATATATAAAGTAAATAAATAAATTGCATGACATAATGACTTTTGACGAAGGGAAACCCTTAAAAAACTCTTTAAAGATAAAACCCTATAGGGTAAACTCAGAAAAGTTAATTTTATTATTTGAAAATTAAATTACAAGTAAGTTCTCAATTACAAAACTTTTATCAATTGACTCTCTTACTTAATCAGGCAAACGACTCGTTTGTCTCTACCGTAGTAACAGCCAAAACCTCTGACAATTTTTAAATATTGGCTTTTCTCCTGGAATTCTAGTGGTTAAAACTCGACCAATAAATTCTCCAACATGGAGCACAATCACACTTGCTAACGTCGTATTTCGCACACTTTTGAGCCAAGCTCTAACAACTCAGGTCTTCGAAAACGGGCCCTGCAAAAGGTAAAAAAGATTGTGACTTTGAGAGGGTGACCTAGGGGCCGGGTAACCTCCGATGCCAAAGTTAGTAAATATTCTTGGAGGGTAGCAAATAAGTAAGAGAGTTTAGGGATCAAAGAGATATTCTTATACCTGAGATATGCTATTTATACTACAAGTCTGAGGAGCAGATAATGCCTACTCCCATGAAGTCTGTGTCCCCCGTACTATTCCTTGTGTCAAAATTTTTAAATACGGCGTGGCTCTGTGAAGGTGTCATTAATGTGGCTTGTTGCCCGGGTGGTGGAGCCATTAATGCGACGTGGTTATCCGACCTCATTCTCTCAATCTGTCTCCCCTCTGGTCCATTCACGCCTTTTCTTTCAGTAGATCAATGGCTCCCCGTATATCATACTTGCTGTGTGGGCGGGCACTTGAGGACTGGACACTACTCGAGGGGTCCTCAATTCGACGAGTCCCATCCCCTGCAGCACTATCCTTCCTGCAGGTCGTGTTCAGAGGAGCTTTCCCCTGGGTCGGATTAAGGGCTCTACTGGGCTTTTGATCTTGCTTCCCTTCCATTCATAGGTCTCTTGGGCTTAGTGTGGAAAAATTTCCTTACAGTTACCCTACTAATTCTCACCTGATGAGTACGGTAAGAATTTTTTCACGATCCAACCCGGCCTTACTATTAAGGACGGGATCCTTATTATGTTGTTTTGAAATCCAGAGGCTTCCATTGATTGGCGTTTTTGATGGCGTTCCTATCTTCCTTGATGGGCTCACCTTTCCATAATGTCTTTTCAAATTCATTAATGAAGGGATGTCAGGCGGCTTTTCATGTACTCAGAGTGGCGAGTACCCTTGATGCCATGGTGTGTGAGAGTCTAACTGTCGCTCTTCTTATATAATGCGGGAGAGGGACTTTGTTTCCGCCTATTGCGCTGTGATTGTCCCGCTACTTTCGTTCTCTCGATTTTTCTTCTCTCCTACCAATCTTCTTTGCTACTTCGTGTGCTGGTAGTGATGGCCTTTGAAAAATTTGTCCATCCCAATGTTTCACGCGGGGGCTCTGTTCATACCAAGTCATTGTTTTTGGGCAACAGATGGCGCTCGACTACCACCAAACCAACATTGGCCTCCTTAGCTCTCACCTACCAAGTACCAGAGCCTGCCTCATTTGAAATTCCTGGACCTGATGAGGGTATCGTCGATGTAGAGGGTCATTCCACTTGGGTGGCCCTATACCCTTCCATGTTTGCATGCGGCTTGAGACTGCCATTCTCTCGCCTTGGCTTGGCTCATTCCCAACTGCACCTAAATGCTTGGAGATTGCTAATGTGCTGCAGCATTATCTAGCGGCGTGCTTTGTTGGAATCCTTCCCGGATGACTTGGACCTTACCGATCGTGAGTTTCTTCTCACCTTTAGGGTGCTACGGCAAAATGAGATTGTATGCAGTTTCAAAGCAATACATGCTCTACTCTGCCTTTTTTAGGACTCATTCCTTCCGATGACAGGATGGTCACCTGCTCGACCCCAAGTTGCTCCATCTCGAAAGCGTTCCTTAGACCTTCATCCGCTGGACAAGGGAAAGAAAATCAGCCATGAAAGTGGCCGGGCCAAGGATAGGTCTCCCCCCGGGGCTTGGGACCCCTTATCGCGGGGGTTGGCTATCTTGGAGGCCAGTCGTCCCATTGCTGTGGCGATTCCAACACTGGTGTCGGTGAGTGAACTTTCTCGTAGCGTCTTTATCGGTGGTCGTTGTTTGAGGCGTCTGGGGGTGAGGTTGAAATGGGCGTCCTCCTTCAAAGTATTTTTACGTCCACTACTCTTGACGAGTGACATCATTATTCTTCATGGATCTCACATCTTTCTTTATTTCGTTTAGCCGCCGGTAGTCATTCTCTTAAGGTTGCTAATGAAGAGGTGGCGGCTACTTCTAGCAACCGTGTGGAGGTAGAGGATCGTACAGGAGTAGGTCCCCTTTAGACGTTGGAATCTGCGGGGGTTCGAAGAATCCTGCTGCAGACCCTTTCATCCAGGCCGCACCCCTAGAGAGGGGGAGTTCATTTTCGCATATCTTAGCCAGCGAAGGTCCGAGGAGTTCGATCATCGACCCACTTGTACAGGTTGAGTTTCCTGAGGAAGGTGGTTCTGTGGGTGTTATAATCAACAAGGGTCCGCATGATGAACCGTCCATTCAGGCCGAGTATCCAGCTGTGGGTGATTCTCTTCCGGATGTTGCAATCGCCTTAATCCAAGGGATTTGAGAGGGGATTCGCCTGTCCCCCCTAAAGTCTCTGCGGAATTGCCTGAATTCAAAGGCCTTGTAGAGACTCTTCCTTCTTTGTCCCTGATTGACAATGAAAGGGAGCCGAGAGGAGGTCATTGGTCGGGTCGTCAAGTGCTTGTCTCGCTTTTTCCACGAGGTTCGACCATTTCTTTCCCATCTTCTTCTTCTTCTTCTTTTCCTTTCCTTTTTGTTTTTTTTTGCCTTTCCTTTTTGTCGCCAGGGTATTTCCTAGCTCGCAGCTTTCATTGTGGATGATCAGGAGGCAGCTCTTCAGGAGAACTTGGATCGTGCTCACGGCGAAAAGAAGGAGAGGGAACTATTGAAGCACGAGCTGGAGAGGATGAGACTTGACCTGGTGGATGAGTGTAAAAGAGCAAGGAAGCTGGAGCGTTGCTAGAGGAACCACAAGCAGAAGTCGAAGGAGGAGAAGGTGCAATTGGAACGGCTTAACCAAAGTTTTCAGAATGACTTATCCTAAGGGCGGGGGGAGAAAGAGCGGTTGGAGCAGCTGAACCAAAGTCTTCAGGACGTCACTCTCTCCCTACAAAGGTAGTTGAATTGGTTCCCGAGACTCTGTGATGAAGTGTGGGGACGCGGGGTCACTGAGGACTGCAGGTCAATGCAGGCATTCCTTCTGGAGAGTTTGGAGCTGCGTTTGAGATCTTTCACCAAGTACCTTCAGAGGCTTGTGCTTGCCAATATTCCTACCAGCGAGGCGTCTTTTCAAACCAATCACGACTTAGGAAGGAAATAGATGCCCGATACTTTTCCCGGTCTGGTTAATCCTGCTCAACTATTGTGGAGTTGGACAAGCCTGTTTTTGCGGCTGCTGAGATTAGTGCCGAGATTTAAAGACTTTATTACTATGTTATCCCTTTTTTTTTTTGCGCCCATATGTATCCGCACTTTATCGCCCAGTGACTTGTATATACATAAATATTGACCAGTATACATACCTTGTTCTTTATGTATTTTTTTTGCCCCTTTTTGCTTTGGTGGCCAGCCTGGAGAATTATGGTGAAGGGGTTCATAGGGCTCCTACCCACCCCGCTGGCCGATCACGTTACGCCTGCTTATCCTTTTGGATAGTCGTTCTCAGGGCACGACCATCGCTATTAATCGTGCTGTACTTTGTTATTTTGGATGGCCATGTCTGACCGTGCTGTTATTTAGGCAGCCACGGGCTGTGGTTGGGTTCAAAGATTCTCAGCCCACCCCGCTGGCATCTGGTTTAACCCTTCTGACCTTGCTAGCCACTTAGCCTTTTGTCTGTATTTTTAATACTGGCTTCTTTCCTTTGCATTTTTCGCTGCGCTCTGTCAAGTCTCTAGGTTCTGAAAGTGGCTGCAGATTATCAGACTGATCTGTCTTGTCGACTATTCAACACCCCTTCTTGGCAGATGTTCCGTCCCCTATGTAGACTTAGGAGCCCTTGGGCCGGGTATTGGGTCGAAGTCCAGTGGGCTCTTGGCAGTGGGAAAAATCCCTTACAATTACCCTACCAATTCTTCTCGGATGGGTTTAAGGGGAATTTTCTCTTCATTCCTTAACCATTCGCTTTGCTAGAACTCCCAGCCCTCTTTAGTGTGTCCGAAGTGACCATCCATTATACACCCACGTGGAAATCGCGGCATCAGTTACGTTTTTACGTTGAATGGTGCCCCTTTGATTTCTGCGTCATGACTTCGTATTGTACAATCATTAATTTCGCACATCGTACCAGCAGATATACTCTACAACGGTTGTGATAATCGAGGGATTTTGGTTCTCTGGGGGGGACACGTGGTGATAAGTGGAGTTACGGCATCTCGGGAGGCCAAACGTCAACCTCGTCTATATAAGGACCCTCCTCCACATTGGGAAACCCATTATACTTACTTTGTCTTTTTTCCTTCATTATGTGACTCTTGCTCTTTTGCTTGAGTTCTATGTTCCTTTGTTTTTCTTCGCTTTTCTTCTGAAGTTCCTTTGCATTTTCTTTTATCTTTAATGGCTCTGAAGAAATCTTCACACCCTAATGGGCGATGGGTCCCCTGGTGGTGCTCAGGCTGCTGTTGGCCATGGCGGTTCCACCTTGGACGATTTTGCAGGGTGGAACCGCCAATCCTCTATTGTTGGGGTCTCGATCGCCTTGTTCTCATTCTTGCCCTTTTACTTATTGTGCCTCACTCATTCTCGCCCTTTTGCTTCCAGGGCTTGACTTCAAAGCCATTCTCCACAGCCGATGGGTGGTTTTAGGCGTCTCCTGGGCGATGGTCATTGTCGTATGACTCAATTAGTTGCCTCATTACATTCCCAGAGATCTTTGCTTGTTGCTTGCACGGAAGCATAATTTGATCGTGTTTGGTTGCAGTGGTGAATGGCCTTCGTTAGGTCAGCGGTTCTCAATGCAGAAATCAACTCCGAGATGTTCTTATTCTTGGCGGTATCTTCGTCATCGTAGGAGGTTTTCAGCTTGTCCTGTTTTAGATGGGATCGAGAATAGTGCGGTCTTCTGGTCCTTTAGATTATCCCTAGCCATTTTACGGTCTACGTCTACAGACGAATAGCGGAACTTGTTGCAATTCGTTCCCTGTAGCTCTACATTTTTATGACGTAATTTGTCCCTTGTAGCTCTGTGGCTTTATGATGTAATTTGTCCCTTGTAGCTCTTAGTAATTAATAAAATCATTTTTCGTTGATTATACCTGGTTATATGATTTCTGCACTTTTCTCGCTATATCTCTTTCTTCTTGGTTCTTTCGTTTGCATTGTTCCGTGCTTATAGTCCTCCCCGCATGCCGTTGTTGCCCTTACTTGTATCTTTTGTCTCATTATTTGGGGGAGTTTACAACCTCGACTTCTTGCTGGCTGGTGCTTGTGCGGTTTCTGTGGGACCCTATTTTCCTTCTGGAGATCCTTCTTACTCCATTAAGGAAAGGTCAGGCTACCTCAAATTAGCCCGTCCCTTTTGCTTCCTCAATGAGATAACTTCTTTGGGCAACCACTGGGGCAATCCGCTCTTTCACTGTGATAGGAGTCAGGGTAAATTCTTCGGGCCACCTCGAAGGCAGGACCCGCTCTCCTCTGCAGGAGGCATAAGGCCGCCTTTAGGCCTGCCTTTCCCTGTTGGGTACCACAGGGAGGTAAGTGGTTCAGGCAATCTGTTACTAGACCTGCTCTCACTCGTTGACATCATAGGAGAATGTAACATTTTGGGCCAGGCTGGTGCTGGACCCACTATCTGCTCGTAGTAGAGGTCAGGGCAAGTATTCAAGTTGCCGTAAGGGCCAAATCTGCTCCCCTCGGCGGGGGGACAAGGTAACATTTTAGACATACATTTCCTTATTATATCCTGTGGGGGGTAAGTTAATCTGGCAATTTGTTACTGTATATGCTCCCGCCTGTTGACACTTATGAGGATTGTATAGTTTCTGATTTCGGGTAGCCGAGAACTAACCTGCACTCCATTGCAGGAGGGATAAGGCAACCTTAAGGCCTATATTTCCTTGTGGTATCTTGGGGGAGGTAAGTTCGGACAGTGATATAGCTAATTGCTATTCACCGTGATAAGAGTCGAGGTAAGTTGTTCGGGTTTCCGGGAGGGGGGGCATAACTCACTCTCCATCGTGGGAGGGGTGGAACAGCCCTCAGCCTAATTCCCCCCTCTGTCCCACGGGAGGTATTTTGTTCAGGTAATTTGAAATTGGACTCACTATCGCTCATTGATATCACAGGAAATGTAAGTGTTAGGTCAAGCTGGTGCTGATCCCACTCTTCGTTGCGGCGGAGGTTGGGGTAACTTATTTGGGGGGTTGTGAGGCTGATTTCACTCTCCTTTGGGGGAGGGATAAGTCCACCTTTGGGCCGACCTTACCCTATAGTGTTCCGCCTAGAAGTACTTTTAGGCAGTTTGTGATTGCACCTGTTGACGTCTGCAAGGAAAGTAAGCTTTCATCTTCGGGCCACCGAAGGTTGACCCACACTCTGCCACGGGAGAGATAAGGCAACTCTTAGGCCTTCCTTTCCTTATGGTGCCCCACGGAGAGGTAATTTGTTGAAGACCTTGTTGGTGTAGATTTCGTTATCCGCACACCTTTTGTTTTTGCTTGCACTTTACTAGTAATATGAAAGTATGGAGTAGAGGTTTTGTATTGTCTTGAAAAGTCACATTTTCATTAAATAAAAAGAAAGTACACGTTAGGTGAAGAGGTGTTACATATTTAAGGAAAAATGAATCTGAGGCTGGTGAGGTCATCATCCATCATCCTTTCCAAAGTTGTGCACTGCTGCTTCCCTTCTGGGGACTGGTAAGGCAAGTTGTAGACGGAAGTCTACCTCAGCTTCTTCGATGGCGCTTGACCTACTCTGTTCTGTTAATGATGTTTGAGACAGGCCCTCCATCGTTCTGTTTTAGCTCCTAGACGTAGAATTCTCTTGTTAATACCTGCTCTCCTCGGACTTCCCTCACCCATTGAGGAGTTGGGGTCTTCATTTTGAGGTGGTAGGTTGATGTGACGGCCCTTAAGCTATAGAGGGTGGGCCTCCCAATGATGGTGTTGTACGACAATGAAGTTTTCACTATAGGAAGTCGACCATAACAGGGGCTGTGTAAGGGCTACTCCCCACAAGGACGGATAGCGTGATGGTTCCCACAGGTTGGACAACGCTTCAAGAGAAACCTTTTAAGGGCATGGAGGCGAACTGCAGTCGGGCTGCCTTAATACCCATTTTGGCAAAGGCTTCCCAAAACAAGATGTCTGCGAAACTCCCTTTATCGATGAGTATTCTGCGGGTGGTGAAGTTGGCAACAAGTATAGTGACCAGCAGTGCGTTGTTGTGGGGGTACAAGACCTCTTCTTCATCGGCCTTCGTGAATGAGATTGTCGGGGGTAGGGTCACCCCTCCGCTGTTTCGTGGGATGATACTCAGCCAAGTACATCTTGTGGTATCGGGCCCTTCTAGCGTGTGCTTTCCTACTCGATGAGGTAATACCCCCGCCCACGAATCCTCCAACTATGGTTCAAATTTTCCCAATAAGGGGCTCTTGCCTTGGCACCGAACTGGGGTGACCTAGCGACAGCCCTCTTATCGCCAGTTGCCGCTGAGGACTATTTGCCCACCTGATTCCGGTCGCTTCGGTCTCGACTTCTTTCTCTCAATTTTTTCATTTTATCTTGCTTTTGCCTCCAGGCCGGGGAGTGGCGTCGCTTCTGTTGTTCTGCATATTCCCTCCTCCCTTGTGGGGAGAAGTAGTCTTCGGTATTGTGTGAGGTGAACCGATGGCACGTGCAATAGCGGTGCATTGTCCCCCGATCATCTTCCTTTTGAATGGCTAACGTGGGTTGGTCAGACCATGGTCCGGATTCCTTTGCCGGGACTTCCTCCCGTCGCTTCTCTTGGGAGCTCTTCTCCCTTTTTTCATAGGGCTTGGCCTTGGTTGGGATCTTTGTCTTCTTCTCTGGGCGCTCCACTTCCTTCTTTCGCGACTCCGTCAGTGCCTGGAGAGTGTCTTCTGTGTTGATGAAGTTGTCGGCCTAGTCCATGAACTCTTGCAATGTCGTGGGAGTCCTTCTAGCTAGCTCTGCCTTAAACTGGGATTGTGGCCAGACCCCTCCCAGGAGCGCCGCCAAGGTTATCTTCTCGACTTGCTCGTTGGTAGTCATGCGCACTTTTTTGAACCTAGATAGGTAGGACTTTAGGCTTTCGTCCTCTGTTTGTTTGATGCTGAGGAGGTACGCAGCCGGACGCCACCTCTTTCGATTGGACATGAACTGGGTTAGGAATAGTCTGGCCAATTCACCGAAGTTGTCCACTGATCCAGGTGCTAGTGACCCGAACCATGCATGTGCTGACCCTTTCAGAGTCAGTGGAAATGCCTTACAAGCTACTTCCCCGGGGAGGTCATGCAGCGTCATGTGAGCCCTGAAAGTTTTCAGGTGCTCAAGAGGGTCGCTTCCTCCATCATACATCTCCATAGTGGGGACTCTAAACTTTGGTGACAAAGGCACTACCATTACTTCTCCAGTATAGGGTAGGCCCGTGCTCATGAGCAACTGGTTTACCGTTGACGATGTGCCTACCTTCCTTTCTATCTCATCGTATTTTCCTTTGAGGCTGCGGAGCTCATCCTTCATGTTTTTCTGTTCCTCTTCCTTATTAAGTGCCACTTGCGTGTTTTGAGATCCATCGCTGGATCCCGCCCCACTGTCTTGCTCCTGTTGGGGTTTTTTAAGCTCCTCGTTCTCCTTGTGGAATGTCTGTACTTGGCCGGTTAGTTTTGCACACCTTTGGGCTAAGCTCTAACAACTCGGGTCTTCAAATATGAGCCCTGCAAAAGGTAGAAAAGACTGCGGCTTTGAGAGTGCGGCCTAGGGACTAGGTAACCTCCAATGTCAAAGTTAATAAATATTATTTGAGGATAGCAAATATGTAAGAGAGTCTAGGGATCAGAGAGATATTCTTATATCTAGAATATGCTATTTATACTACAGGTTTGAGGAGCAAATAGTGTCTATTCCCATGAAGTCTATGTCCCCCGTATTGTTCCTTGTGTTAGAATTTTTAAATTGCGACGTGGTTCGATGACGTCATTAATGTGGTGTGTTTTTTGGATGGTGGAGCCATTAATGCGGAGTGGTTATCTTACCTCTTTCTCTTAATCTGTCTCCCCTCTTGTCTGTTTACATCTTCTCTGTCAGTAGATTAATGGCTCCCTGTATATCACGCATGTTGTGCGGGCGAGCACTTGAGGACTGGAAAGTGCACTATAAAGTTTGCTGGAAAGATGTACAATATGAAAATTCTTTAAGGAATTTTCTTACCAAAATATGCATTGGAAAGTGCTCTAGAAAATATCTAGATCTGAATCTTTATAGATCCTAACCAGTATGATTCCTTAAATAAACAATTTGAAAGTAGTTTTAGTTTTAGTAGGACTCTGCTGATGGATCGAATTTGTAGCGAAGACGTCTCCTGATGGAATGCAGATATTTGCGCTAAATCTTTTCTACAGTAACAGATTTCAGTTCAACATCTTCTCTAGATAAGTGCATATTCATTGAGACTCAATTTTCACACTTATGACTTATCTAAATAACCTCTAATACCTTATAGATAAACTTAATATTGTTATTGTTATGGATGTGTTTCACCGCCATCGCCTCACAATCATTTGCAACCAAAGAAGAAGACTGCTTGGGGGGTTTGAGGGAATCTCCAATACATAAGTCAATGATCGAATAATCTCCTCAATACCAAAATCAGATGCCTTTTACATACCTGGATTCCTCCCTTATATAAAGCCTTTGAATTATTATGTTATTAAGTGATAATGGACACATCTGTTATTTGAAACTCAAACCTGGAGATGAGGGGCTCATCTCATAATAAATCAAAATGATAACCGTTTTGATCTCATGCCACCTTCAGATAATTATCCAATCGATACGGGCGATGGGCTGGATCCTCTTAATATCGAGTTGGACTTCAGGTAATGAGGTAGGCTACAGGCTTGACTAATGTTCCAAGCCCATTTGGGATTAACCAGGTAGAATATCCTCTCTAGTTATAGATAAAGTCAATAAATAATATATATTCATCTAAAATTACCAACTTAATGATAGGATAAACTCTATCATTTTAGTCACCTAATCTTATCCAAACTTATCAACTAATTAGTCACCTAATCCTAGCCAAAATTTTGCATCTACATCTTTACTTTTATAGCTTGAAGAGATCCAATGAAGGTAAAGTTTTCCAACCAAAGAATAAAAAATAGAACTGTTCATGCTCTTAGAACAAACTTGACCCTATCTAGAAGTTTACATTTCTTGGTAGGATCCATTAAAGGTTTGCATATACCCTTTCTCCTACAATTGTTTAATTACAAGGACTTGATGCTTCCAGATCTCCCAATGGATCCATCGTATTTGACTAATTTGAGCTTCAAATCAAAGAAGAATCTCAATCGTTTGAAAAGGAGATGAAGCTCATCAGGGCTCGCAATACCCAGATATGGTTCTAAACATTCAGTTCATGTTAGGGGTCTCGAAAGTGTGAAATCTGGGTGGAAGTGCTTTCTGCATGACTGCTGGTATGAACATTCTCGTGTGCAAGTGAAAGTTACAACTTACTAGAGAGCTAAATGCATGCTTCATGCCAGTGGAGAAGTAAAAATGCCGATTGATCAGATGCTTGAACATGTAAGAGGAGTGACTGCTATACGTGCAGTCATGCCAGTTTAACCCAAGACGAGTAGGTAGAAGAGCACGAAGGAGTGGATTCTGCTGGTAACAATCAGGAAACACATAATGCGAGGGACGGGGAAAAATATAGGCATGACAGATAGCAAGGGCCAGCATGATCATGTCTATAACACATTTATTAACGTATTAACATTTAATATAAGAGAAATGCTTTAGCCCCAAAAAATTTTAACAAAAGTAAACTCACAAACTAACGTGGTTTGATGTGATACATCAGATTATAAAGTTACCTTTATTGTAAAGTAGATTTAACGTATCACATGAATCCATGTCAATTTGGTTTCAACTCACAATACTACAGATGTCTGCGGATGTTTCCTTTTTTTGGTTTCAACCGAAAGAAGAATCCTTCATTTTACAGTGATAAAGGTGGATGAGTTTTTTTTTTTTCCTTAGGAAAAATGACTGAATTTGTTCCACATTGAAACTCAGTGTTGATTATATACAATGGTTGAACACTAACTCAATAAATTTAGGCGATAACCTTGTAGCCTGATGTATTAGCTATTAGCTCTACTTTAATTACTATAATTAGAAAATGCATTTATTAACCACGTACTAGATGAGGATTCCATGTATGCAAAATCCCCCAAAATTGCTACACTTGTTTGAGGAAAACTACCTACAATTTTTTGGGGCATTTTGTATGGCATAAACAGGAATCAGTACCAACATAAACGTTAGTAAGCATTATATTGCTTCCAATTCCATCCAAACAGAACACAACCGAAAGGCATGGCAGCAGTTTAGGAAAATTAGTCATACAACTTGTATGAACAAAAATGGAACCCAAAGTTTCCATTAAAAAAAAAAGAAGATAATGAAGAAGAAGACCAGAATCCAAAAGGAACTGTCCAATTTATTCTTATGACTTCAATAAAATAAATAAATCTTGAAACTAGCAAATAGCCGAGTCCACATTTTCTGCTTTATCCAAGCTGGTAAACTAATTGGACGCCTCGCATATATCAATATTTCAATTCTAACCTCATAAGCAATCTGTCCTACGTACTCCAAGAAAGAAAAAAAGCCAACCTTTAACTGCAGGGCACTATTGGGAGTTTTGTATTTAACCGTCTGTAAGGCATTCTCTGATCACAACACTATATCTACCTCTCAACTGTGCATGCCCTCTTCACCAATCTCTCCTTTTCTGTCTCTCTTTGAGTTGTTTGCCTTTGCAGTGACAGATGAAAATGAAGGCTGCCAGAGGGACATTTGCAATTTTCCTTCCTCTGGCCCTGGCTTTTCTCCTGTCTTTTGCTGCTTGCACTGGTGTGTCTTGCTTTTCTCTAGCTCCTAGACCACCACTATTTATTTAGCTTTATGCATATCATTCAGTTCATCTAAAATGCACAAACTAAATTCGTTGCAATACCTCTTTCAAAAGCATACATTCTAAGGTCATGATCACCTGTCCTATCGTGCTGTCTGTTCAAGTTTTTACTACCTGTTTCTCTTATACTTACAAATGTATATGTTTGTTTTTGCTCTGCTCCTATTTTGTTACAGTAGTATCTGTCAAGAGTTTTTATTACCTTTGCATATGCCCATTGATCTGCTTTGATTTGGATTTGATGAATGCTAAATGAAATGCCAACTGTAGAGCCATTTTGGATGAAAGTCAGTGGATTCTACTTTAAAACCGTAGATGATCATGCTTGTAGTTCTATAGTTTTGGGGCTGATACTGATAGTGGTAGTTCTTTATACCTCTAAATGTCATAATCTCCATGTAGAGTCAAGGATGAAGGTGAATGGAAAAAGGCTGCAGGCAGCAATTTTTTCAAGGTCCCATGTGAATGGAAAAAAGTTGCAGGTAATTTTTTTTTACACCTCTATTATCTTCCAGCCCTTCCAATGGTCTCTTCAGCTCTTTCTGCAGCATAAATCTGAATGGACAGCCAATCCAAATAATAACAATGGCCATTTCTTTTCTTGTCTTCAATTCAATCTGCATTATTAACTTCCTAAGGAAAATGTTTTACTTTTCAAGGCCTGATATCTCACTCTTTGACGTCAAATTCTTGTAGCATGCAAAAGCACGCGAGAACAAAGCTTTGTATTCAGATAGACCAAGAAAGGATTCGTCGAATACGTGGTGCATTGCAAAGCCTTCCATAGATAATGAAAGACTTCAGCACAACGTGGAATACAGCTGCGCACAGGCTCATGTCAACTGTAGTAGCATTCAGGTTGGAGGTAGCTGCTTCCATCCAAACAATGTAAACTCACATGCCTCTGTTGTCATGAATCTCTTCTACCAGACCGCCGGGAAGCACCGCTGGAACTGCCATTTCAATGCAACTGGTCTCATCGTCTTTGTCAACCCATGTAAGTTTTCCACTATGAACCTCTCTTTTGACGAAGCTAACGTTGAGGAAATCTGAGGTTTTCATAATTGATTAATGTAGTAGCAATATTATGATTGTCCTGGGGATTAGTTTCTGATTTATACTTGATCAGTCTGTCTTTTTTGATGATGTTTTGGCTTGGCAGCTTTTGGCAATTGTCAGTATCTAGCTTGATTAGAGAGCTCAGGGATCAGATCAAGTGAAGAAATTAAGAACATACTCATGTTTCAGTCGAATAAAGTCAGAAGGTTTTCACAGTAGTTGTTGTAATGGATGGATAGACAAAGCTCGATACTGAATAAGAAAACAAAAGGTAGTCGTGGTTTTTATTTTGGTATAATTAAGATCTGATTTCAGACTCAAACATTTGTTTGAATTCCGTACAAAATTATTTTTTGAGGAAAAATGTTAAATATATTTAAGAAAAACTTATTAAAAAAAATTATTATTCTACATGTCAGTTGAAAATTATAAAATTAAAAATTAAAAAAAAAAAACAAAACAAAATGAATCTTACAAATAAAAATATAAATAAAACTGTAAGTATATGTAACACTAATCTTTTTCAAGTTATCTGAATTTGAGGTTTTAATAATACACTGATAAACGCATAAAGTAGGCTCTACGTATTTATCAAACACTTAATGTTATTCCATCAAAAAAAAAAAAAAAACACTTCATTTTATCTAAAAAATTCACATTAATAATAATAAATGTTGTAGAATCTACTTTATATGTCTATCTTTCTTTTAGTTTTCGTGAAATTCTTAAATGAGATATGTCCATCCAATAATGTGGTAATTGCATTCGATTTTAAGTAAAGTTAAAAAAAGGATTAATAAAAAAGGTATTACACTGGTGGCAACCGAATTCAAGTCACTATGACCACTTATTGCGGCAAAGTTTGTCGTCATTAAAAGCGCTTATATTTCCGAAAGAAAAGTGCCAAACCAAATTCAAATACGACATAATAGACTACTTGTAATGCGAACCAAGGACAACTCTGGTTGGGCTAAATGATGAGCCAATGACTATTTAGATATACAATTATTTTTAGATATTTATAAATTAATTTTTTTATAAAATATTTTATTATTATTTTCAGATATTCTAAAATATTTTTAATATTTAAGATAAATTTGAAGAATGAAATGAGAATTTTATATTTTATTTTAAAATTTAAAATATTATTTTTTAATTTTAAAATTAAAAAAAATTGAATTGATATTTAAAAAAATTATATTAAAATTTAAAAAAATTAAATTATTTATTATATTTTATATAAAAATTTAAAAAAATATATAATAATAAAATAAAATAAAATAAAAATTTTATATTTTATTTTATCATTCAAACCTATCCTTAAAGTAGACTAATTATTTGAGTCTAGAAAGTGAGACAGCTCACATGTGGCTGTCGTCGTCCTTGGGGCAGGCCCTATGTGACGTAGTTAGTGAATAGGATTTTGTGCCGATAAATAATTTGTATAAATTTTAAATAAATAAATTTTATATAAATTTTCATAAAAAAAAAGAAGATCTCATTATATAATAGTATAAAAAAATTTATTTTTTATTAGTAAGCTCAACATTTTTACAAATAATTTATATATAATTTATTTATTTGATATTTGTACCCAACATTATACTTTTACGACAGGTGCAACGTCTTTTATACTCTAAAAGTAGCTAATTTTTCAAATCAATGAAGAAGAAAAGTAACAGTATTAATGTGGTATTATGGGGATATTATTTCTGGTGCTTGTAATTGTTTGACAGTACCAGGCTACTAAAAGGATTCACATGCAAGTAGAAACATGCTAATAAGAGCACTCTCAATAGCTTCATTATCTTATATTTTAAAATATATTATTAAAACTTATTTTTTTTATTTTACATATTAATTTTTACAATATATCATACATTAATTTCTCTATTTTTTTTCATATCATTTAAATATTATATTTTTTATTCATTTTAAATAAATCTCATAACACCAAACAACTATCAAATAAGAGAGAATAATTTAAAATGTTTTAGAGGATGAATAGTATTCTCTACATATAGAAAATTATTATAATAAAATGTAAAATAAAAAAGAAGATACAAAATCTATTGAAAGTTACTTTTGATTAATTTTCTTTATATTATACAAAAAAAATTATATTTTACAAGAGTTATTGAGAGTGTTCTAACTAACTAAAATGGTGTGTACCAGAGTTGGCTGGCCGTGCATTTAATCAGAAGATTGGTAAGGTTTACTCAGTTCCATACCATGGAAGGCATCTGATAAAATGCTGAGCTGTAAGCAAACTGACGTAGACACCTACAAAAATTAAAGACAAGTTTCAAGTGGTTTCAGTTTATTTTCCTTCCTATAAAAAGAGACAGGCTGGTCACAACCAAAAGGTCCAAAACTCATAATCTCCAACTTTGGGTCTTTAGAGCCATCATCTCTTTAGATTATTGGATGTGCCCTCTTTGATAGTTAATCACTTCACTTCACTTCAGCCTTTTTCCTTTTTTTTTCTTTCATCAGACGGTCAAGAACTCGAAGCCAGGCTCTCAACCAACACTGTTAGTCTGTTATATTGAGATGTATGCACTCATAGAGTATTTGAGATGTGCAATTAGAGAGAGAGAGGGTTGGGGGGGACCAAACAAATAGTTTGGTTTTTGCCAAAGAACACCAAGACAAACAATTTGTTGCAGCCCCGCTGCTGCTATATTCTGCAAGCACTCAGATGTTCAGCCGCTCCTTACTAATTAGGATGCCATCAATTTGACAAATTCTCGTATTTTTCATTCCACCGATATTGGTAACAAGATTACATAAAAATCAAATTAAAAACAAAAAAAAAAGGAATAGAAAACGGAAATCTTAGGTAAGGGATTAGAACATTGGATAAAAGTTCAAAATAAAGTGCAGCAGCAAGTAACACTCGAATTATTCATCAAGTACCAATAAAACAAGCATTTAAGCAGGCAGCAGATGGTGCGTCAGATGGATCTTAAGATTGAGGCTTCTCCCACTTGAGGGGCTTCACAACCTCCCAGGTGAAGTCTGGGTCATCCCTACCGAAGTGTCCATAGGCGGCAGTCTTCAAGAATCTACCATTGCCACCCCTCTTCAGGTCAAGGTGAATGGTAATCATTCCTGGCCTGAAGTCGAAGTTCTCCTTCACAATTTTGAGGATCTCCTTGTCGGGAATTTTTCCAGTTCCGTATGTGTCAACAAAAACTGACAAGGGCTCAGGCACACCAATGGCATAAGAGACCTGCACGATGCACCTGCGAGCAAGCCCACTCGCAACAATGCTCTTGGCAGCCTGCCTGACGATGTAAGCACCACTCCTGTCCACCTTGGTTGGGTCCTTTCCAGAGAAAGCACCACCACCATGGGCTCCCCAGCCACCGTAAGTGTCAATGATGATTTTACGCCCGGTGAGACCTGCATCACCATGAGGGCCGCCAATGACAAAGCGACCTGAAGGGTTAAGGTGGAAGATGGTCTTCTCATCAAGGTACTTCTCGGGGATGACAGGCTTGATAACATGCTCCTTAAGGTCAGCAGCAATCTCATCATTTGTGACAGTCTCGTCGTGTTGGGTGGAGATGAGCACAGTGTGGACACGGACTGGAACCATGGCACCATTCTCATTGTAGTACTCAACAGTCACTTGGGTCTTACCATCGGGTCTCAACCAGGGGCAAGTGCCATTCTTCCTGACCTCTGTGAGGCGAGCTCCAAGCTTGGTTGCAAGGACATGACTAAGAGGCATGTATTCAGGGGTTTCATCAGTGGCATAGCCAAACATATGGCCCTGGTCACCAGCACCAATCTCCTCAGGGCGCTTGGTGAAGTGGCCGTGGACACCCTGGGCAATATCAGGGCTCTGCTGCTCGATGTTGACCAGTACCTTGCAGTGGTCTGCATCAAGACCCACATCATCGGAAACAAAGCCAATAGCACGGCAGGTGTCACGTACAATCTTCTCATAGTCTATGTCGGCCTTAGTGGTGATCTCTCCAAAGACCATGACCATGTTGGTCTTGGTACATGTCTCGCAGGCAACCTTGCTGTCAGGGTCCTGGGCAAGGCAGGCATCGAGCACCGCATCGGAGATCTGATCGCAGAGCTTGTCGGGGTGACCCTCATTGACAGATTCAGAGGTAAATAGAAAGGTTTCCATTATCTCAAGCTGCACATCGACAAAAATACACTCAACAACATCTTAATATAATAAGAAGCAGTGAATTTCTCATAAAACAAAGTTCGCTTGGTGACCGACAAGAGGTCTAATCAAGATTAAAGACTATAGAATTCGGAACAAAAACAAGTATAACCTCATGACTGAAAAAAAGTTCACCCTTTGTCCAACAGATAAAGAAATTGAGGATAATTCTAATTCAATCTTGTCTACAAGTACTAGATTCCTTGGGCACTAGATATAAAGTTGTAAAGAATCGAAAGCCCCAAAGAACAATATTGACGTCAACCACCAAAGAAAAGAAGTCGAGCCCTCACTAAATTAGGAAATGTATATATTCCGTTATACAGTGACTTGCCTCATCTCTTGCGAACTGGCCCATCCCCACAAGAAACAGAGACCCCAATTGACAGATCTTGTAAAGGAGGCAAAAGCGTTCATGACCGACACAACTCAAAACTTCAATACTAAAAGAAAAAAAAAAACAAGACGAGAGAAACACAGGCCCGAACAGAGAAATCACAATCAGATCTACTACATAGCCAACAATGTTGCGTGTCTCTGAGATTCTAGAACATGTGAACGAAACAAACTACCAGACCACCAAAACATGCGAACGAAACAGCAGAAAACATACAGATCTGCAAACATCGATAATCATACTAAGAAAAACACAAATCCAAATGCGCTTAAAGAAGCGAAACAAGGGGTACCTGCGGGGACAGATCGTTCCGAAACTCAAAATGGGGCTCGTGAGTTCTTGAATGTGCGTGCTGCTGCGCCCCAAACAAGCAAAACTGGACGACGCTTCTAAGCCTTAGAACACTCGCTATTTATAGACGGAAAGGCACTTTGTGACTTGTTACCGGGATGTACGGTTTGGATTCCTTTTCTGATAGGTGGGGGGAATCTCAATCTAGCGGCTGTTGTTTAGTTTTGTGTAAAAAGCCCCAATATTGCTGCGATAGTCTTCGGATCAAGGTCTTATTTTTTTTGGCATTCTACGTTGTGATATGCGCATACGGTTGAATTGCTTACATTTTAAGATTTAAATTTATTTTCTAAAATTTATATATAGTTACCTATAAAAACCCAAAATTTCATGTTAATAATCTAATCTCGAATAAGTCTCAAATATACAAATTTCATCTAATTTCTTTGTAAAATAATGAATCTTATTATGAAAAAAATTAAAAAATTATAATTTTTTAGTCGGATTCATTTTTTTACAAAAAAATTTAAACTTGAATTTAAGATTATTCTTTAATCTCTTATTTGGGTTGGAAGTATGTGGTGTGAGATAAGGTTCTAAATAATTTGTGTGGGTTCATAATGTTTGTAAACAATGGTATGTTACAAGCATGCTCTCACTCCTCCATTCAAAAATGAGGTCTCACGGTAAAGTTCATGAGAAGTTCGTATGGTAGCCCTAAAAAAATTGTGGACGGGATTGGTTGGGGGTAGGGGTGGTGGGGTTGGTAAGAAGGAAGCGAGTGACATTTTGCCTGATTTTGTTGATGAGTATTTAATAGGGCTGCTAATTGTGCTCTGATTTGACCATTTTGGCCTCGTAATTTACCGGTATATTTGGGTCATTCACCAACCCTAACCGGTCATCCGTCTCTTAGCTTAAGCCTTTTTACGGTATTACCCTCCCATCTTTTTTCTCCCCTTCCCTTTTTTCTAAGAAGATTCATTATTTGTTTTGTTTTCACATCTTTAAATCATTTAAGTCATGCAACTCAAATCTTGGATATAATTTAAGATTATACTCTCTCTCTCTCTCTCTCTATATATAATTTAATATTATACTCTTTCATTTTTCTATAAATATATATTTATATATAGAAAAATGAAACCCAATTTTAAATGGTAAATGCAGTATTTTAAAAATAAATAATATTATGTACAAATTTCAAATAGATAAATATTGCGTAAATCCTTTTATAAAAATATAAGTTTCACTAAAAAATAATGGTCTTTTTTTTTTTTTTTGTACTTTTTCAAGGTAGGGTCTATTTTTTTTTTTACAAAGACTTGTACAAATTTTATCTATTTAAAATTTATACAAATCATTTCTCTTTAAAAATTATAAACATTTTTTCCTTTATTTAGGAGACCTTAGGTGAGAAGTTTGAAGTTTATATTTTAAATTTTCATAATTATTTTTTAAAAATTCAATTTTTATAATTAATCAGTTAAAGCAAGAAGTATATGCGGTTAAGTAATATTCTTCAATAATTAATAAAGCTGATATAACCACTAATTAATTTAAAAAAAAATTATTCATCATCCTCGTATACAATATACAATACTTAATTTATTGGCAGCCATAATATTATAATATTATACGCTCACTCATTACGCAATTATGCTTTTCTCATCCAATTTTTAGGAACAAATATTGTCGGTCAAGAGCATCGCAACCGGTTGCCTACAAATACTTTTTAGCCAAAATTTAACTTTATTATCAAGAAAATACTAGTATACCATCTGAGTTTATCTCTTTATTTTGATTGTCTATGTATTTAATTTTTTTAAAATTATTTTTTATTTAATGATTAAGAAAATAATTTTTAGTATATTGGTATATATATTTTTTATTTTTAAAAAATATTTAAATATATTAAAAAAATATAAAAGATAAAAGAAGATAAAAATAAAAAAGCAACTTTGTGCTAATGGGCAGACCCAACAGTCAAAGCTGGGCGGCATTCTAACACTACTCTAACTACAATAGTTTCTCAAATTTAGGGGCTATTGTTATTTTTCCTATAAATTTGATAATATAAGTTGTGTTGAACGTGTTTTTTCTTAAGCTATTTTTTTTTTAAATTTATGTTTTAATCATTATAATTACTACATTTTTATCATTATTTGAAAAATAATGTTTATCACTAATCTAGTACGATAGATATTGAAATACTTATCGTTTGTGAGAAATAAATAATTTAAAATTAAAAAAAAAAAACAATAGTTCCATATATATGAATACTTTAACACGATGAAGATAAATAATTCTGGTTTAAAACAAATTGAAAAAAAAGAGTTAAAAAATAAAAAATATAAGATAAAGAAATTTTATTTTAATAGAATAGAAGAAGAATAGAAAATGGGATGGAGGTGATTTTAGAAAAATAAGTAGTTAAAATGAAAAAGAAAAATGTAATTTGTACTAAATTTGGCAAATAATATAGGAAAAATTATATTCATCATCTGCACACTACACAAAACACATAATTTTTTAATTTTTAATTTTTTTTCTTACTAAATATGTGGTGTACGAATGATGAGTAGAAGAATTTAATTAGATTAGGAACAATAAAAATAAAAATAAAAATGATATGTAGTCAATAGGGATAATGAATACAATTAAGGTCCCATTTAGATATATAAACGATTTCATCTCATCTCATCATTATAATTTTTTAAATTTCTATATAAAATATAATAAACAATTCAATTTTTTTAAATTTTAAAATAATAATAATATTAAAAAATAATATTCTAACGATATTTTATTTAACTTTTAACTTTTATTTAAAATCATCCTCTCAACTCATTTTACTTGGCTTAAGTTTATATATTTTTTATTTATTGAAAGGGGCCTAAGTTTGTTTTCACTGTACAGCCGACATCACAGTACCTTATAATACATCTGATGATATACTTTAAGCATCGCAGAACAGTCAACACCCCCTCAATTATATTTTCTTGAAAAAGAAACGCATGTGCTAATAATTAATGCCATCACGTGCTAGTTATAAATGCAAAGTTCCTATTGGCATAAGGGAATTAAAAGACAAAATTCAAGATTTTATATATATAATTATTGTTTATGATCAATATATAGACATAATAATTTATTATTAATCGTGCAAATTTTTTAAATATCATGATTTTTCGCCATATATATAGCCAAAGAATGATCTCAATATTCTAATTAAAGAGCAGACACGAGACTTCCACGAGAAAATAGTTTGGTGATATCTATCGTAGTACTGAATTTATAAGGTGGTTGCATATACTTTGATCATTCAATAGCCAGCTGATGTTCCCATGAGAAACAAACAAAAGACGTTGGTGAGACAGATATAAGATGCCTGAGTATAAATCTGAAATCACGTAGGACAAAACAAAACAAAACATGCATGCTCCAAAATAAATATCATGAACAAAGTATATAGTCCGAACAGCACCAAGGTACAAGTTCCATCTATTTATAACTCAAAAAGGAATTAATTATGATCAGACATCCATCCGTCCATCCATCCCAGATTGCAATATCTACTACTTAGATGGTTGATATTCCTTAAAGCATGAGTGCCAGTACGTACTGGTCATGTCCGTCATTCAGAAGTAACCCTTGACATCAGAAATTAACCCTAGCAAGCTAGTTGTGTTACACGTACTCAAAAATAGTGTCATTTCGGAGCTTGAAGAGGCTCTTTTCAATGGGTTAGTTTAATGAGAAAGACGTTTGTAACAGGTGGGGTTGGATTGGGTCAACCTTCCTCAACAACAACAGCCAACAACTTTAATTAGGACCCTTTAAAAGGTGATCATCGTCACTGTAAGTCAAAATCAGGTGAAGTAAAAAACTCTTTTCTTTTTAAGCTAATTATTTGGTGTTTGGCCACCAACCATGCATATAAGCCATTAATAGAATATTTTTCAATTAACCAACCAACCATCCATATAGGCTCAAGAGCTTATTGGTTTACCTTTTTTTTTTTTTGGGTCAATTTCCAGTTTTTTAGGTTATTAATTACGTGGTTATGGTAAGGGATCCATTTCTTCTTTCCTACTGTTATCTTGAAAAGAAAAACAGTAGTTCTGCATGTCATGAAGAAGAAGGCTAGCTAATAAGCAATCAAGCATATTTGTAATCATCTTACCTAAAATCTAGGTAGATTTGGAGAGAAACACCAGGCCAATATATCGTGAACTCCATCTAATATTTGATATCGTCTGAGAATTAAATCACCTATGGTTCAGACCTATAGAATAATTCTAGAAAAGCTAATGGGTTTTGGGTGAAGAAGTGACGTGACGTGGCAACAACTGGGGGTATTGAGAAAGTGGGATGTTTAAAGGAAGCAAAGTGGGGGCAGGTGGGATTTGCTAGGAGGTAAGCTAGGTGCGGTTCCCACCCAGAAAGAAAAATTAAAAAAAAAAAAAAGGAAAACAAAACAACAGAACAAAGCAGCTGCATTTGTGGGGCCAAATCCTTGGCTATATAGCATTGTTATCAGGGAATTCCCAAAAGGTTGGGCACCCGACTGGCACGTACCGGTACTACGTGGTTGGTGTGATGACTTGCCACCATCTTTCAAGCAAGTGGGGAGGGATTGTATGGGGTTGGTGAATCCTCTCTCTCTCTCTGTCTCCATCTCTGTTTGTGGCTGTTCATGCATCAAGTTTGGTAGGAGAAGGAAATTTTTGTGCAGTGGGTTAATTGGGTCTGGAAACTGTACGTGTTGATCTCTTGTTTCTTTTCTTCTTTTAATGGTCTATTTCTTGGTATTGGTGGAGTCCCATAATTCAAAATGGAGATATTGGACTTTTACCGAGCCTGATAACCCTCACCCCAGCTCCTGGATTTGTATAAAATCCATTTGATTTTGGACCAAAAAGCAGATCTAGTGTGAAGAAGACTTGTACAATGTGGATAAGTGCATTTGTTTTTGTTGTCATTAAATGAAGACTGTTACCATGTACTGCTAATAATCCATCAACTTGTTGAAGTACTGCACTTTTGAGATTAGTCGGAACTTTATCCTGGACATCGGACATGAATAGATAATAACAATTATAATAATCCATCTGCAGCCATTTCTGGACTGGTGCGCCTGCAGCTTGCATAATTATTTTTGAAGAGCACAGCAGTTCAGGCTCATGCACCCAGAGTGCAGAAAGTCTAAAGAGACAATTGGTCAAACTTAATCACAGATGGTTTAACTTTAATTTCAAACTACCTACCACGCTGAACCCGAAAACTTGTACTGATTTTCAGTTGAATTTCGTTTGGAGTATGTAACTATAGAAACATCCATTTCTCATTTCTCTCAATAAAATGCTCAATAGGAAGAGTGGAGTAACTCTTTATAAAGTTCAAGAAGAGTTTGTTCTTAAACCACGTGAGAGTTCTTAATAGTAACATGATCAGCATGGTCCATGGAGAAACCAGAACACAAAAACCAAGGACAACATGGGTGGTGACAAGCACGTTCGATTACAAAATTCAAGTCTAACCTGGGTTCCATATCTGTTTGTATTGAACTCCCGGCCACAACCTTAATTAAGTATTTTTTTGAGAATTGCTTACGCTGTCCGATACAATTAAACGTGAAATAAATTGGTGGTCCAATACTCTGCCCCTTATATCTAACTATACGTACAGTCAGCTAAAGGCATAAACAAAGAAGACGGCCTTCTCCATGTACGGTCTTAAATACTCCACTAGTGTTTTAGGTTGGCATCTTCCAATATATATATAAAGTTATTTTTATTCAGGAGGCTTTTTTTAAAACCCACCAACTAACCCAGCTCAACATTTTTACCCAGAAAAATCCAACTCAACATCTCATCAAAGAAAGTATATTCTGATGGATTAATACCCCCTTAAATTTTTTTTTTTTTTTTATCCGAATCTTATGGTCTAAAGTAAGACAATCATATAAAATAAAATTTACAACATTTATAGTTGTTTGGGAGAATTTTTCAATCAATAATAAATGCTTGGTAAGTATTGGAAGATCTATTTCATATGTCTTTCTCCAACTTTAAATCCTACAATTAACTTCACAAATATAAATATGAAGGTGATAAAAATAATAGGCTCATACCAGGCCCAGCCCGTTAAAGGGCTACCATTAAAAGGTAAGTGGAAAAAGACAAGGAGGGGACAAGAAGAAGCAAATGCCAATGGGAAGCAGAAAGAGAGGGAAAAGAGATAAAAAGGAGGAAAGAGAGGAAGCAAGTTAGACATGCACGGAGTGGGATAAAACTGACGTACTCACCACCTACTTATATAGACAAGGGCCAGAATAAAAAAGATTTCCAGATGGCTAAGCGAGGGGGGAATTTTTGGGACGAGAAGGCATAGGTAATCTTCAACCTTAGAATAATCGCTCTAGAGATTATCCTCTCCACAAAAGAGACCTCCAACCTCCATTGTATAAGAAGAAATGAGGATCATGAGAGACTAGAAAATAATCATATAATAGTAGATTTGTCCTCCAAATGAACTGTGGAGGTAAAGCTTGTGCCGAACCATGTAAACCTGTGTCTCCATATCTATTTACATTTCTTATATTTATTTGTTATTCACTACTATGAATGTATGTACAAGCATTGTACCACCGTTCTAGATTGCTATTGAGGATTGATGATCACCTTAGTGGGTCGGGAATGACTTTTTCTCCCGTTCCAACCTGTTGTGCGATTTTTTGGCATTAACAAATCCCATTTTGATTCTCGGGTTCTCATTCTGATTTTCATGTTCTCATGTCTGGTATATTTTCTTCAGGGCATTGCGGATTTAATCACATGATTGAGTACATTAATTATGCCACATACTATGTCAAAGAATGAAGTTGGCTGCGATTATGAGTGGTATAGCATCAATATCATTATGGGAGAAGTTGATCCTTGAAATGATAATTGAAAGTCATGAACAAATATTGCAGTAGTTATGCAGACTTTTCCCTATAAGTAACATAAGCTCGTATACATATGTAATCAATTTATCCCATTCTTTATCATCCAAAATTTAAGGCAAGCTACTGTTAAAGAGCAACGTAAACGGAGATGCACTGCCCAAATTTGCACAAATCAATCTAGTATCCTAAAATGCGTAACCCAATATAACCTGGATCGTAATTTGAGGTCAACATC
>QEOT01006200.1:1612-15959 GCA_003123785.1 Pterocarya stenoptera
TTTTTTTTTTTTTAATCTCTTCTTCTTCCCCTCTTGTTGCTATCGGCTACATGCCCCATTTCCCTTACAAAAAGCCTTCTAGAAACATGCTTTTTGTCTTCCCAAGTATGATGAATCTTGGAACTCTAAAAGTCACATTTTATCCGAAGCTTGACATGTGTCTTATTTAGAAACTAGTGCCTTGCCAAAGTGGTGCCTAACACCTCCCAACCGAAACCCTAAGTCCTTTTTGCTTCTTCCACTTTTTCATATAAGGATCCAATGCATAGTTGACAAGTGTCACTTTAATCATTTTTCCAAAATGACCAAAAACTCTTTCCCAATGCAAAGGGGTGCCTCCTCCTTATCCAATGGGTCAACTTGGGCCTTCCAAGGCAATCCTTAAGGGCCGAATTCCATGGGCCTATTTCTTCTATTTCCCTCATGTGGGTTGTCTAACTTAGAACTCCAAGATGCAATCCAACACAAATAGAAAGTGGCCTAAAGAATTCTTCCAACATTTAGCCAATAACCAAACAAATAAATAAATAGATAAATAATATCGAAAAGAATTACAAACGAAAACTTAGAAGAATCCAGGGTATCACATCAAATCTTTTGCAAGCTTAGAAATGGAGTTTGTTGTGTGGATGAAAGGTTCTTGCATGAGACTCAAGGTATAAGGGGCTATAATGCCATCTACATTTAATACATGCCTTAGTTAGTATTTTAGTGATTGAATATTGTCGATTTGAGGTTAATCTCCTAAGTGCTGGATTTTTGTGGATAATATGATGCTTAAGGACTTAGATTAGGCTTGTAAATGATTTTCTTGGTTCATATATATGAGGCAATATAGGTGTAGAAGTGTCAAATGTTCAAGAGTATCAAAGTGCATGTCTCGGGCCTGTAGATAGAATATATTATTTTCTAGCAATTTATTTATTTGGTCTTGATATCCTAGGAAGTGATCTTGATCATGACTATGGAAAATTAGATACTTTGAGGTTCTAAGGGTCAGAAGTGCAGTGGAAGCAAGGTACCTTAGATCAAGTCTTGATTTTGAGATAAGTAATTCTACACACAATCGTGAGTTTCAAAGACTAGGGTCTACTATTAAAAAATTAATTTTTTAATGTGGGTCCCATATTTTATTCACTTTTTTTAAAGTGATTACGCGGCGGTTGCACAATTCACAGTTGCAAATATCTTTTCTCTTTCCAGATTTGAGATTCGAACATGTGTTGGAGGAAGATTTCTCTTATACTTGATCATAGGTTGCATGAATTAAGTACAGGCTTCATTGTTCTAGGATTGCAAAAAAAAAAAAAAACAAAAACAAAACAAAAACAAAAAACAAAAAGTAGGCTGCCGAAATTCTTAAGGTTTTTGGTGTGGCTGAAATTAGCCTCACCTAGGGTTTGAAAACTCTAGGGTTTCTTCCATCTCTAAGTTTGTCAATTCGTGTGTGTTTGAATTCAATTGCTTGATTTTCACAATTGAATATTACTGTTTGTGATTGAATTAGAGAAAAGAATAAGAGAAAAGAATAGAAGAAAAGAAAAGAAAAGAGAGAAGAAAATTTAAAAAAAAAGAAAAGAAAAGGAAAAGGTAACATATTCAAAGGTTGCTACATAATTACAATAAAGAGAAAAAAAGACATTTGTTGATTGAGCTTTATCTTCAAAAGGGCTGAATACATCATGATAGTTGGTATCTTGTTTTATAATTACTCTTTCAATCGTATAAATTCCTCGTGTCTCGTGTCATTTTTTTCTTTCCTTGTTTCTTAAACCTAATTACTAGTTGGAATAAAACAATGTTTTATTGTCTTGATTAAGTTCAACTAGTTCTTAAAGAACTTGAGCGGGAAAACTATTGAGGTAAAAGGCAGAGAGTGAGAGACTATTATCAAGAAAAAGCTTATTAAGAGTGAAACACGAGTGGAGTGCCATTATTCGAGTGTAAACACGTAAGGGAGTGTGTGAGGTTTTCCACTAACATTCATATTGTGCAGCATATTACGATGTCTCATAGGAGTGACTCCTCACCAAAAGGGATGGCGGATAACTCATCCTTTGTGTTGCAAACCATGTAACAACAGTTTGAATCGTTAAACTTTGTGTTGGTTGAAGTGAGGGATAGGATGGATCATCAAGAAGTGGTAATTAGAAATCTATAGGGCATGAGAGATAGGTGGCGACGTGAGCCTAGTGTTGCAAAATGGGTATGAGAATGGAGAGTATGGTGAGGATGAGGAAGACTTACCATCTGAAGTTGGATTGGGTAGATAGAGAGGAGTTAAGTGTGAAAGAGGACTTAGGAGAAACCCAGGGGGTCAAGATGGAGTAGAAAGGGGGAACCTTGGGAGCATCAAAATGAAAATACCATCCTTCTAAGGTAGAACTGACCTTGAAGTTTATTTAGAGTGGGAGAAAAGAATAGAGTTGGTGTTTTATTGTCATAATTACTCTGAGAAAAAGAATGTGAAGTTGGTGGTAATTGAGTTCACTGATTATGCGATTATTTGGTGGGATCAATTAGAGACCAATAGGAGGAGGAATCTTGAGAGGCCTGTAGAAACATGGAGAGAGTTGAAAGCTATCATGTGGCGGAGATATACCTAGCCACTACTATAGAGACCTCTACCAAAAACTACAAAATCTTACACAGGGGTCTAGGAGTGTAGAGGATTACCATAAGGAGATGCAGGTGGCTATGATTCGGGTTAATGTAGTGGAGGATCGGGAGGCCATGATGGCTAGATTTTTGAGTGGGTTGAATAGGGAGATAGCCAATGTAGTTTAGTTGCAACATTATGTGGAGGTTGAGGACATGGTGCACATGGCTATGAAGGTGGAGAGACAAGTCAAGAGAAAGGGTACAACAAGGGGAAGACCGAACCACGTAAAGGGAAAGATGAGGGAACTAGCAACAAACCCAAGGTAGAATCCTAACTTTCACGAACTAGAGATATTAAATGTTTTAAGTGTTTGGGTTCAGGGCATATCACATCTCAATGTCCAAATGTGCGAGTGATGATTATGCGTGACAATGGAGAGGTGATGACTGAGAGTGAGGGTGATAGTGAGGAGATGCCCGGGTTGGTTGATACTAGTGATGATGATGGAGTGGAGTATCCCGTGATAGGTGAATCTTTTGTTTCTAGACATGCTCTCAATACATAAATCAAGGTGGATGATACGGAGCAGCAGAGAGAGAACATTTTCCATACTATATGCCACATCAACAACTAGGTATGTAGTATGATCATTGGTGGGGGCAGTTGTACTAATGCTGCTAGCACTATTTTAATTGAGAAATTGAATTTGCCTACCTTGAAATACTATAAACTATACAAGTTGAATTGATTAAATGATTGTGGGAAGGTTAGGGTAAATAGGCAAGTGTTAGTTTCTTTTTCAATTGGAAAATACATGGATAAAGTGCTTTGTGATATAGTGCCTATGCATGCTGGCCATATTTTATTGGGAAGGCCATGGCAGTGTGATAGAAAATTGATTCATGACGGGTTCAAGAGTAGGTATACTTTAGTAAAAGACAACAAGACCATTATTCTTGTACCATTGACTCGAAGACAAGTGTACGAAGATCAAGTGAAATTAAAAAGAGAGAATGAGTTGAAAAACACTTGTGAGGCCGAGAGTGAAAGAAAAAAAGAGAGTGAAAAGAAAAAAGAGAGTGAAAGAAAAAAACGGGTGAAAAGGAAAAAGAGAGTGAGAAGAAAAGACAGTGAAAAAAATGAGAGAAAAACAAAGAGAAAAGTGAGTTTTTATGTTAAGGAAAATTTTACTAAAGAACTTGACAAACCATTGCTTAGTGTTGTTGTCTCTTTGTTGCAGGGATATGAGGTCATGATTCTTAGTGGTGGGTTTAGTGGATTGTCACATATTAGAGAGATAGAGCATTACATTGATTTTGTACAGGGTGCGACAATTCCTACCCGACCTTTCTTTGACGAACATGAGTCCTTGAAGTACTTAAAGGGACAAGCAAGTTGAATATAATGCATGCAAAGTGGGAGGAATTCATTGAAATCTTTCCTCCTATAATCAATTACACACAAGGTAAGGAAAATTTTGTAGTTGATGCTTTAGCAAGAAGGTATGTCCTTGTCTTCATTTTAGTTGCAAAGTTGTTGAAATTTGAATATGATAAGAAATTGCATGCTAATGATGATAACTTTACTAATGTGTATGGAGCATGTGAGAAGGTATCGTTTGGCAAGTACTATAGACTAGATCGGTATTTGTTTGGAGAGAATAAATTTTGTGAGCCTACTAGTCTTATGCGTGAGATGCTAGTGCATGAATGTGATTTGTTGGGTCATTATGGTCTAAAAAGGATTTTAAATGTGTTATGTGAGCATGGGTGGGAGTATCATTTGCCATTCATTGCCTTGTTGCATGAATGTTTGCGGGAGAATCATTTGCCCTTATTAGAGTTTGCATATAATAGGACCATACATACTACTATTTCTTATTCTTTTTTTGAAATTGTTTATGATTTTAATATACTTACTCATTTAAATTTGATGTCTTTACTTGTTGATGGCAGGAGTAGCTCGAATGGACAAAAGAAGGCGGAGTTAGTAAAGTCACTTCACGATAGGGTACGGTTTCAAATTGCCCAAAAGAATGAAACAGTTGCTTTCCAAACCAATAAAGGGCGAAGGCGTGTCATCTTTGAACCAGGAGATTGGGTTTGAGTTCACATGTGCAAAGAAAGATTCCTAGCCCATAGAAGGACTAAGTTGCATCATCGAGGAAATGGACCTTTCCAAATTCTTGGGAACATTAATGACAATGCATATAAAGAGGACCTTCCAGGTGAGTATAATGTTTCTGCTACTTTCAATGTTTCTGATCTTTCTCCTTTTGATGTAGGTGAAGATTCGAGGTCGAATCCTTTTGAGGAGTGGGGGAATGATGGGAACCAAGGTGGGCCTAGTCTTAAAGATCATTTGCAATTTCCAGATGGACCAATTACAAGATCAAAAGCCAAGAATATCAGAGAAGCAATGCAAGGATTGATGCAATCCAATGGGGATGAAACTAGCAAGAGCCCAATACTCAAGATGGGTTTAAAAGAAGGAGAACCAGTTTTGATCCACTTGATACAAGCTGTGGAAGACATGACTTAGGGTTATTGTTTGGGCCTATTGTTATTGAAGTATTTCAATTTGTTAAAGGATTTATTTTATTTGTTTAGAATAAGTGGGCTTGAGGATGCTTGACCCACATATGTCTTATTTCTTATGAACTAGGGTTTTGGGAAGGCTTTGTATTATGGGCATGGGCTTATTTGGAAAGATACTTTTTAGGAACTAGGGTTTCCAGAAGTTACTGTAGCGGAATTATTGTAGCACAGTACTGTTCATGCATGGGTATTTTTGGGAGAAAGGACTTTATTTTGGCTAAGGTTTTAATTAGGTTTTGGTTTAAATACTTTTTGTAGTCTCATTTTAAGGGTAGAGAATATTGAATTTTCATTGTGAGTTGAGTTTACTCCTCTTGTTCTTGATTGAACTTTTGAACTAATCAAAGATAAATTAAAACCTTTGTGGCATTCCTCCTTGTAATCAGGGTTCTTGAGACAGGTTCTTCAACGGGTCTAGATTTTCATATAATCTAGATTCTTGAAATGAGTTCCTCAACGGGTCTAGAGTTTTCATCCATTGACTTGATTTTGGCTTTCTTTGGTGAGCTTTCAAATTAATTGTGGGTTGAAAGGATTCCATTCCTGCGGGTTCATATCATCTTGAGAGTATCAAAATGAAAATACCATCTTTCCAAGGTAGAACTAACCCTGAGGTTTATCAAGAGTGGAAGAAAAAGATAGAATTGGTGTTTGATTGTCATAATTACTCTGAGGAGAAGAAAGTGAAGTTGGTGGTTATTGAGTTCACTAATTATGCTATTATTTGGTGGGATCAGCTAGTGACCAATAGGAGGAAGAATTATGCAAGGCCTACAAGTTCCTTGCCACTACTATAGGGACCTTTACCAAAAACTCCTAAATCTTACACAAGGTTTAGGAGTGTGGAGGATTACCATAAAGAGATAGAGGTGGTGATGATTCGGACTATTGTAGAGGAGGACCGGGAGGCCACCATAGTTAGATTTTTGAGTGGTTTGAATTGGAAAATAGCCAATGTCAGTGAATTACTACATTATGTGGAGATAAAGGACATGGTGCACATGGCTATGAAGGTGGAGAGACAATTCGGTTTTAAGCACTACTTGGAAATCAAAGTGGGATAGGAATGATCCAGCTGAAGCAAAGAGATAGACCAAACCACCTAAAGGAAAATATGAGGGAACTAGCAAAGGCTTTATTTTGGTTAGGGTTTTAATTAGGTTTTAGTTTAAATACTCTTTGTAGCCTCATTTTCAGAAGTATATGAAATTTGATGAATTTATTCATTGTGAGTTGAGTTTATCTCGTCTTGTTCTTGGTTGAACTTTTAAACTTATCAAAAGCAAATCACAACCTTTGTGACGTTCCTATTTGTAATCTGGGTTCTTGAGACAGGTTCTTCAACTGGTCTAGATTTTAATATAATCTAGGTTCTTGAAATGAGTTCTCAACGGGTCTAAATTCTCTATCCATTGACTTGATTTTGGCTTTCTTAGGTGAGTTTTAAATTGATTGCAGGTTCATCTAATTTGGTATTTAGAGTAAGGTTTCCAATCAGGTCTGATTCTATCTTTTATTTTTTGCATCTTTAAATTTAATTCTAGGGCTTCATTGTTCTAAGGTTGCAAAAAAAAAAAAAAAAAAAAACAAAACAAAACAAAAAGTAGGCTACCGAAATTCTTAGGGTTTTTGGTATAGCTGAAATTTGCATCATCTAGGGTTTCAAAATTCTAGGGTTTCTTACATCTCTAAGTTTGTCAATTGCTTGGGTGATGTTCCATTCTTCATTGTCAATTCTTGTGTGTTTGAATTCAATTACTTGATTTTCACAATTGAATATTGTTATTTGTGATTGAATTAAAGAAAAGTAGAGAAAAGAAAAGAAAGGAAAAAAATTCGAAAAAAAAAGAAAAAGAAAAGAAAATGTAGCATATTCAAAGGTTGCTACATAGTTACAACAAAGAGAAAGAAAGACATTTGTTGATTGAGCTTTATCATCAAAGGGGCTGAACACATCTTTCTAGTTGGTATCTTATTTTATAATTACTCTTTTCGTCGTATAAATTCCTTGAGTCTTGTGTCATTTTATTCCTTTCTTGTTCTTGTTACTTGGATCTATATTACTGGTTAGAATACTATAAGGTTGTATTTTCTTGATTTAGTTCAACTAGTTCTTAAAGAACTTAAGCGGGAAAATTATTGAGGTGAAAGACAAAAGAGTGTAAAACTATTATCGGGAAAAAGTCAATTAAGAGTGAAACACGAGTGGAGTGCCATTATTCGAGTGTAAACACATAAGGGAGTGTGTGAGAGGTTTTCCACTAACATTCTTTTTGTGCAGAACATTATGATGAGTGTACGAAAGTACACTCTAAATATCCTATTATTGGACTATCATACTAAAATGTGAATAAAAATTATAGGAATTAATGTGTATTATTGAATTAAGTTTCTATTTATTTTGAGATACTCCTAAGCAGATTTTTATGTTTAATTTCAGAGACTATAAAATAGTAAGTCAAAAAGACCCAGTCAAATCCAAAGGACTTTCAAATGGGCAAGAGTTGGAACAACCTAAGAACTTTCAATGAGTGTAGGACTCTTCAAATAAGGATAATGATGGGATTTAAGAGTAATTCGGATCAAGAGAAATAGTCAGAGTCCAACATGCTCTAGGAGACTGTCTGGATATACTTTAGTATTTTGACCATAACTTTTTAGTCACATATCGGATTGATTCGATTCCAGATGCGTTGGAAAGCTAACTTAAAGGGCTACGACTTTTTCTCTAATATAAATTTCCAAATTCGAATTTCTGAAGTGCGTACGTGGCTGCCAAGATAAGTCTCAAGATTTAGGCGATTTTTCTATGCGAGAATCATGAAGATATTAGGGCTTCTTTTTTACCCTATATAAGGATATCATTAGGAGGCTGAAAGAGGAAGAAGGAAGAAGAGAGGAATTTAATTGTCATGTCTGCCGTTTGCTTTACCTTTCTCTTGAGACTTTTGTTGTCCATTATATTTATGGGTAACTAAATTCTCAAGTAGGGCTAGGGATGAACTTGCACATTAGATGGTATTTGTAATTTATTTTTGATTTATGTATTTGATTTTCAATTACTAAAACTCTTTTGTTTTATCATTCTCAATTCATCGTTGATGTTCTCTCTCCAAATAATCATAGAATTTATTCTGTTTATGGATTCAGTCATGCTTTTTCTATTGAATGAATTAGCTCTTTGATTATGTTTGGATCAATTATTTATCTATATTGATTTAATTCTTTGCTGCAATATCGCTTCCTGAGTATATTGTCGTCGTTGGATTTTCTCAATAGTGATAATAATTTACGTATTTTAAAAGTGATGAATGATTCTTCATAGGGTTACATTTGGTTTAATCTTGGTTTATAAATCTATATCTTCCGATTGGGAATTTCGGGAATTGAGTTCCCAATTGAGTTATTCAATGAATTAAGAGTAATTAAAATACTAGATTTGTGTAAGGGATTCCCGACGCTCTACTGTTTGTCAAATTTAAGTACTTCTTCTGTTAATCACTTTGCTTTGCCTTCATTTGCATTTAAAATTAATCTTTGTTCTTTCTACTATTCTTTTAATTTGTCTCTCTGTGGAATCGACACCCCAAAGCTTTGCTACAAATACCGCGTTATTCTTTGGGCGTAATCAAATTACGATGGCAGATAACTCATCCTTTGTGCTGCGAGTCATGCAACATTAGTTTGTGTAACACCCTACTCCTCCTTCCTTCTTCTGACGTAAGCAATTACGTTAGATGTGATGTGACAGCCTGCTCCTCCCCTTTAGTGTCTAAGAGCTCCGTTATGCGTGCCAGACCTCGATGGCTTGTTTTTAAAGATACTACGTGATTTCTAAAGTTATCTTGTGCTTTAAAGTAATGTGTATTTTAAATGGAAGGTTCCTATTATTATTTAACTAAAGAATATTTTAAATAACTCAATTATAACATCTTTGAAGAGCTCCAAAAATATTATAATTGTGGGAATCATTTTATATAAATGATTCCAGTTATTTAAAATATTATGTGATCTAAATAATGATGGAATCTTTAATTAAATTAATAGTTTTACTCTTTTAAATATTTTAAGTAAGACTTCATCATTTTATAAATGATGAAGGAATATTATTTTATATAATATTCTATCTTTATCCCTCTCAGTGCTTTTAATTAAATAAACGTTTACATGGTTTTAAATCAATGTTTAAGGGTCATCGTAGACCATTTTATAGACCCACAGACGTCGGGTTTTACGATAAAACCCCAGCCCCTCTCTCTTTCTCCCTCACTTTTCCCTCCCCTCTCTCCCTCCTCCCTTTCTCCCTTTCGGCCTCTCCCGTACGCGATACCCACGCCCGAACGGCCTCAGCCAGCCCGGCGCCGCCGTGCACCGATGAGCCTCACGGCCACCACCACCGGAACTGCCTCCCTCTGGTGAGTCCCCCTGCACCGACCATGCCTCCCCACGCTCGCCCCTCCTCCTCCCTCGACGGTGCAAGCCCGAACGGGCATAGGAGTTCCAGCACTGCCGTGTGCCATCCTCCGGTGCCACCTCTCCCACGGCAGCCTCCCCTGCCACTGACCGGCCACCTCCAGCAGCCTCAGCTCCTCCCATGCAGCCACCTCCCTCCACCATGCACATACACAGCAAACCCATGCACGGGTTCACTGTGCAGCCCCCTAGCGCCGCCGTGCACGGTCAGCTCGGCCACCGGACACCACCACGAGACTCCTGAGGTCTCCCCCTTCCTCCTCCAGCAAACCCACGGCCAATAGGCCTCTCCTCCACCTCCCGATGCCCCCCTCTCCACCGCACGGTTTTCCCCTCCTCCGCCGCCGTACGCCGCCACCCACGGCAAGTGGCCACCCTCTCCGGCTTCCTCAGGCCACCACGACCCCAATGGTACCACCCACGGCCTCTCTTCCCTCATAGTGCACGGCCAGCCACAGTAGGCCACCGTGCCGACCACCACCGAGCCTCCACGGCTCCTCCGGCAGTTCCCTTACCCTAGCCCAAGCCCAAACCACCACTTTACGTGGTGGGTTGATCACTGCACGTGATGGATAGTCACTACATGTGACTAACCGTCACTGCACACGGCTATAGCTGTCGTGCTATGTTCCCTGCCAACATCATTAAGGCCACCTTAGGCCATTCCAAGACCACACCTAGCTATCCAAATGCTTAAATAGCCACTGTACGCGGTGTAGCCACCCCGTACGTTCCTCCGGCGTTATCGCTGTGACGGCTAGCGAGCTAAGCATGGGTTATCCCGTCGACGGTATAAATCTCTATCCCTCGCTTTTTATATTAAATGTTAAATGCTCGCTAGTTGACTAGATTGTGGACTGTGCTGTTAGCATTATAGGTTGTGGACTGTGCTGCTAGTATTATAGGGTTCGCTGTGTAGTGGCGATGTGACGTGAGGTGATGAAGTGTTGGGCGTAGTTGGGAAGTGTGCTGTGTAGTGGTGTGGACTATGCTGTGAAGTGTGGTGGTAGTGTATGTGCAGTAGTAGTGGCGTGGCCTAGTGCCGTGAATGGAGTATGCGATGAGTGTACTCCATGTGGTAAGATGGTGCACCGTATGGCGTGTATGCCATAGCGGTGAAGTGGCGTAGTATTGTGGATAGACTATACGTGGAGTGTACTCTATGTGGCGGAACGATACACCATATGGCGTGAGTGCCATAGTGGTGATATAGCGTAGTCCAGTGAAAGAGTACATGAGAGTGTACTCCATGAGGTGCAGCGATACACCGTATGGCGTGTCGCGAAGATGAAGGTGATTGCATAATTAATGGGCGAAGAGATTGATGTATGGTGTCGGAAACTGTGGAACAGTGTCCCGCAGTGTGAGATATGGCCTGTCGTCCAAGGCGACGAGTGTCGCCATGTAACTGGCTTATGGCCAGAAGTAAGTGAGAAGTGGCTAAGAAAAGTATCGGAGTAGCGCAGCGAAAGCATGACTGGGCAACGTCACTAAGTGACGTGGTCGATTAAGAAGTCGTGCTTGCGATGGGTGAAGAGTTGCTTAGAGCCGTGTAGTGCAGATGGATGGTCATGAGAAGTAGAGTGAGCTAAGATACATGAGGGTAACGACGAAGGTACTGTCTAAGAATGGGATGCATGACTTAGTTAGTCTAAGTCATGCGTCGGAACATGGTTAATGAGAAGAACGAGACAGAGGTCCTAGTGTCTTAATCCGAAGGTGAATCATGAGTTCACCTTAGCGAGTAAGCACTCGAGGTAGAACGTAAGGTTGAAAGAAGTAGAGACCGTAATGGGTCTTCAAGGGTTTTATCATAGTAAGGAACGTGAAAGGACACAGGATAGAAGGAGAGTGTTCTAAGTAAAGCATAGCTCTATTTCTAGTTCAGCTATTTATGCACTAGATAGAGAATAACGTAAGGTTATGTATGAATGTAGGTGCCATCTGACACGCGCATGAATGGACTGCATGGTATGAAAGTAGCATGGAGTCTAGGTAAGTGTTACGTTCATGCTCTTCTAGAGTTTTCTAAAAGTATGAGAAAAAGAAAGAGAAACATTTTTCCATGAAAGATGCTTTATGAAATGACACGCAAGATGTTTTAAAGAAAGCATACTAAGTATTGAAAGTATACGTATGTACGGCCCCTCTATGAAAGCCCCTTTTTACGCACCCAAAAATATTAGTTGTATGCATGTGAATGGATGACTATACGGTGTACTTATTGTACGTATTTTCTAAAGAAAAGAAAGGAAGCTTCGAGGGTGATGCCTCGAGCTTCAGAACGATGCTTAAAGAGACGCGAAGAAAGTGTTTTAAAACATGTCCCTGAGAAATGACGTTTTAAATGAAAGATGATGTTTTAAAACGTGATTTCTCAGGGACATGTTTAAGCCATTTATGTTTAAAACATCATCTTTCATGGCATCATCTTTCATGAAAGATGATGTTTAAGCCATGCTTTTAAATGAAAAGAACGTTTTATCATGAAAAGATGTTTTTTCCCATGAAAGCATGAAAAGAAATGAAATGAATGCTCATGCCCATGCAAATGAATGAATGAAAGTCTCGGCTCTTTAGAGCCGACATGAATGAATGAATGAATGAAAAGAACGGCATGTGGCATGAGCGAATGTACGAAAATACGTAACGGCCATATGAATGAACGGAAAGGGGTACCCAACGAATGAACAGGCAGATTGCAATGCCGGGCAGTAGTATCTGGAAGTCGACCCAGTGCTGCACCCTAACGGAAAGGGATTCCAACCCGTGGCCACGGGCGAATCCATCGGCTCAAAAGGCCGCTAACCCCAGCAAGCGGGGCGTAACAACGTGCACTGGCCTATGAAAGAGAAAAGAAAAGAAAAGTAATGTATGTATGAATGCACGGCATTCTTTAAGAAATGAAGGCAGTGACGGGGGAACGTTTTAAAGAAAAGAAAAGCATGTTTTAAGAATGAAAGCCCCCGTCCACTGATGTTTTTAATGAAAGCATGTATGCATGTATGTATAGTATGTATGGAATGATGAATGCATGACTGAAAACCTATGTTGCTATATTTCAACGGTATGAAGTAACACTTACTGAGTATTCGACTCATTTTAGTTTTTTTGTGTGCCCCTCCCCCCACAGGAAACTAAATGGGCAGTACGCCCAGGAGGGACACAGCCAAAGGAAAAGAGCACGGAAGTCTAGGCATGAAGGTTTTAAATGTACGAAGAGGTCTTTTTATTTTAAAGAATTTTATTTCCCAGTCCAAAACCCTTTTATTACGAAAGCACTTTTTATTTTATGACGTAGAGTCTTGCACCCTGGGAAGGACTATAAAAGGTTTTTAAACTGGACGGTAATTCCCGTCGTATTTTCTAAAATATTTTTCAAAAAGGTCCACCCCAAGGACGGGCGTTACAGTTTGAGTGGTTGAACTTGGTGTTGGGTGAAGTGAGCGATAGGATGGATAATTAATAAGCAGTAATTAGAAATCTACAGGGCATGAGAGATAGAAGGCGACGTGAGCCTAGTGTTGAAAATAGGTATGAGAATGAAGAGTATAGTGAGTCTCTTGTTGCCAGGCATGCTCTCAATACACAAAAGAAACGGTCTGGCAAGAAAATTGTAGACAGGGAAGTACCAAAACGACCTCATTTCTCGTCCACAAAGCACCGTAAACCAAACTATGTACAAACCACCCTTCCAACCCCTTCACGTCATAGCCATGCACCATGTTGAGAAACAAGTACCCCACTACCCAGCCCTTAAGAAATTGCTACCACCTTGTCCTCTGCCATAAACAGCAACGCCGCCCCCATCTTGCAGCACAACCACTTCAAATGGAAGCCAACGTGACAAGATCACCCCTCACGACCTCCCCGCATTCCACAGCCTCTGTTTCCTCCAGCAGCCTCGCCACCCTAAAGTCAAGCAAACCATGTCACTGTTGCCCCCCTGAGATCACCACCGTGCCCAGCCTACACCTAAACTAGCCCTTATTTTAACCACCCGAAATAGAGCAACAACAAGCCTAGTCCTCAATCTCCTTTCGGACCCATCAGTCACGGCAAGGAAATACCACGGTGTCGATCAGTAGAGGCCCAGAAAACATAGTTCTTGCCACCCCAAGTCCGTCGTTTTCCTCACAGTAAGCTACCGGCACCCTCTCTATTCTCTCTCTCTCGGTTTGCTCTCTCACTCTCTGTCCTCTCTCTCTCTCTCTAACCATTGTTCTGCCGTCGCCCCACCACCTGCTCGTCGTTGTCGTGCTCTCCATCTCTTGGTGAACATGTTGTTTTTCTTGTGTGTTTTCTCTCTATTGCACGAAGTGTTTCTAGTCTGGGTAGTTGAAATTCCATGCACCATTATTTTGTAAATTTCAGCTTGGTTATACATGGGTTAACTTGGGTCAGCTCCTAAAATACCCTTATGATCAGAATAATTATAGGATAATCATGTTTTGATTTTTATATATTACACTCAATTTGTGTAGGTTTTGTTTTAAATACAAGATTTTTATAAAGAAAATAAATAAAGATTTGAAATATATTATCAGTATTAAAATATGAATTTTAGAATTACATAGTAAGTGCAAGATTTTATTTTGAACCCTTTAAAGAGATACTAATTAGTCTATTTTTATTAAATGAAATTGCTGCTTTCCTATTTTTTGATCAATTTTGT
>QEOT01006201.1:19987-111981 GCA_003123785.1 Pterocarya stenoptera
TGTATTAAATTCTGGTACTTAGTTATTTGACTTTACCGTTCCGCTGCGTATTTTATTGTACACGTGTTGCATTGCACACACTCAGCACATGTCGATGGGGTGCGTGACCGTGTTGTCATCATCCCGGGTGTCTCGATTTCCGTGTATGTCCGTACATGGAAGTTGGGGGCGCCACACACTTACATGCATATCATTATAATTCATTGAAGATCATGAAGGGATCTAACCTTGACTTAGCTCATGGCATAGTGTAGACAAACATCACATTTTCATATACAATTAGAACATTCACAGTACACATGCAATTATATGATCATACTAATTATCTCTTAGCGATGCTTCTTGATTTCTAGCTTGTAGCGCGTTACCTATACAAGGTACTCGACGTTATTAATTTTCTAGAAAAAGTGTCGTAGCATCCTTCCCACGTGAGCACATATCATAAACTTTAAACCTAATAAAATATCTAGCTATATACTAAATTCATTAATTACTAATATCACTAGTATATAGCTACTAAAACAATAATATCATATCTCGTCTTTTAAATATAATTTAGTAGGAAATATCTATATATTAGCTATTTTATAAAATAACAATGTAATGATTTCCCAACCTAGGTTTATAGGCGCACCATGTATTAATACACAGTGTTATAAGTTTCACTTTCTTAAATATTTTCCGAAAATGAGTTCAGGGTTACAAATAGATTCAAATAAAACTTTGGTCTAATTTAAAAATCATAAAAACAGTTTATGTGACAATATTATTAAAGCCCACATTAGAAAATAGTCCAATTAAATAATATACTAGTTTCTAGAGACCATTAAAATTTTGGTCTAGAATATAACATGGCCCATGTAGGAATTAAGCCCTCTTAGAGTTTATAAGGCTCCTGGCCGAATGGGTTTAAGGCCCATGGCCTAGGTTCAGAAATGTAAAAGCCCTAAGGACTGAGAAAAAGAACAGAGGGCTCATGAGAGTGTGAGAGAGTCGTGTGATAACTCACTGAGAGAGGGGCTAAGTGCGACCCAAGCTCTGGGCGGCTGGAAGTGACCGACGACACAGTTGGTTTCCTTGGAATGGTGGTGCGACCCAAGAGAGAGTGAGAGAGTTAGAGAGAAGCTGTCAAACCAACAGAAATAGAGGGAGGGGAGGGTGGCGGACGACAGTGGGCTTACTGAAAAGGAGTGGGTTTGACAGGGTTGCACTTGTCAGCGATTTATGGGCAACTTGGATGGTGCTTTGACGCACTTGTGGTGGTCAACTGTGGCTAGGCAAAACATAGGCTATTTTTCTTTCGGTGGGGAGAAGACAAAGAAGTGGAGGTCTTGGTCGTTAGTGTCTGTGCAAGTCTAGGGATGCTTCAACAAGGTGGCTGTTGGTTGCTAGGAGGAAGGCTGTGGTGGTGCATGTTTGTGACGTGGGGATTGCAAGAGTGTGAGTTATCCTTCTCTGCGGTTTTTTGTGTTGTGTTTATTACTGGAGGGTCTTGGGGTAGTTTTGTAGGTAGGGTAAGGGAGGTATCATGGATCATAGGAGTTTGGATAGAGTTTGGAGTTGAGAGTTTATTTCCAATTGAGAAACTATGCAACTAGGAAACTAAATGGATGACTATAAGGAAACGTAGACTGAGAGGATTGAGGCGTGAAGGGTGAAAGGATCCAATCCCACGTAGATTATGAATACTAAAATGGATAATGGTTTTGAAGTGTGAAAGAGTCATAACTCAATACAATTAGTAGTTTCAAACCGATAGATAACACTACTTAAAATAATAATAATAATAAAACAAAAATTTTAATCCCACTTTTGGGCCTGTATGTTACAATTCTCCTCATATTTGCTTCACCATTCATAATACGTACATCAACCAAACAATCTACACGTTCAAAAACATATACCCTTTGCTTTATAAACCAATAACCAATCTACATTTGCCCCGATATGTTAAATTGGCCTATCCAACAACTACTTAGCGACCAATCAACCCCAAACAACAATAAAGCAACCCCGGACAGCCACATAACTCCACCCACACAACCACATAACTCAACCCACACAAACACATAACTAAACCTAAACAACCATATAACTAAACTCACATAGCCAACATCAACCCAAACAGACTCCTTATGCATTCTTCTATCTACCTCACACAACCAAAAGCCTCCTAAAGCAACAACTCAGCAAGAAAGTGCACAACCAATAGGTTCTACCATACAAACATATCCATTAACAATTTTGAGGAATCAGAAATTATTCATATAGCACACGTAATGGAGCTACCAAGCCTAATAAACCAGGGTATCATACCTAATGTCGTGTGGTAGCTGATGGAATGAGAGATTGAAGTGACACTGTCCAGGGATGTAACTACTACTCTATGATCAAACAATAACACTAGTATTTGAGTTTATAATTTTTCTTAGGGATATCATGGGACAAAATAAACTGAAATCACAAGCGAAAAAGAGTTTCCTTGGCAGTGAGGGATGTCCGTAGACTGCGATGACCTCGGGTGACTATAACCTAAAATTTAGAGATAAAGGGAGGACATGAGACAAAGAACAATTAACCAAAAGTTTAAACTCTCACCGATGTTCAGGAATTCGAGAACCAACACAATGAAACTCACACCACCAAATAGAATCACAGGGGCAGGAGAGATATGAAAAATCAACTATTGAGATAGAGAGATAGTGTGATACAGATCGACAGATAAGGGAGAGAGATGGAAGGAAGGAACTTACCGGCATCGAAAATCTCAAAAAATGGCGTGGAAGTGGGATTTGCTAGCGCTGACACCGAAGGGGTCTGGGGTAACAACGTTGACAAATTGCCACATTGAACTTCATGAGAAAGAAAACAGAGAGAGGGAATGAACAAAGAGTTTAAGAGAAAGTTGCTTATCGTTGTTCACCAAAAATTCGACGAGGGCTCTAATCTGAAATAGGTAACAACAAGAAAGGGTCTGCTGGGAGTGGAGCACGAATGTTATGATCCTGAGGGTCAAAAGCTTAACCAAATTAGTATCTAACAACCCTAGCACTTTTGGATCAATGGTTGGGTCTTTAACGATTGGTATTAGAGTATGGACCATATCACAAGTTCAAGTCACGGAGAGGTCTACCGATAGGCTAGATTAAAATATCTTGGTATTATGTATGTGCATGGTGTTAAGTTATTGAATACTGATAAATTAGTGAAGCCGCCAAAAGGGAAATGGCTACTACCGGGTCAGTGCAGATAGACTGGGCTGTCGTAGACGTCGGATTCGGAAGCATAGTGGAATGTTATGATCATGAGGGTTAAAGGCTTAACCAAATTAGTATTCAACAATCTTATGGCTTTTGGATCAATGGTTGGGTTTTTAACAACGAAGGGGATGATAATGAATAATTGAAAGAATTTGAGGGAAGTGGGAAGAGATAGTGATGGGAAATAAAATAAATTAAAATGGGGGAGTGAGTGGGTGAGATAGTATCAGGAAGGAGAGAAAATGGGGAGGAAAATTTGGGGAAGAAGGAAACCGTTAGGTGTGGGGGAGAAAGAGAGGGAAAGATGACACTAACATCACAAACAAAAATGACATCGTTTCCTTTTGGGACTGGGCTTCTTCGGGGGCCAGGGCCTCAGGCTTGGGTGTTACATTGGTTGCCCTATTGTTTGGGTATTTGTTGTTTGTTGTTGTCTATTTTCTAGTGAGTGGTTGATTAAAAATTAGGCTGCTTTGTTAATTTCTGTTTGGCTTTGGCTGGATGTGGTTGTTTGTGAGTGTGGCATTGTCGAACTAATCTTTTGTACTTGAGCATTTGTAAAGTTCTAACTTATATTTTTATATGATATATTATATGTCAATTCATAGATGGGTTGTTTTGAAATATTAACTTGTCTAGTGACCCATAACACGAGCCTCCCTCCTCTTGAAGGGAGGAAAAGTAATGACTCCTCAATAGTGTAGGACCATTTCATAAAAATTGCTGGATGCCCTGTAAATGACCCAAAATGAGAGTGATTGTCACAAGATTTATTCTTGTCATTCCAATAGACATGGTACATCAAATATGCTACGACATCTTAAATCTTGTAAGCAACATCCTTATAGAATTAGACCTATAGATAAACAAACTATGAGTTGTGAGGTAGCTCTTCAGCTTGTAAGTCACTAGAACCAAGGTTTCAAGTGTCATCTCAAACCACTGTAGTGAGGGATTGTATTAAATTATTTAAAATGGAGAAGAAGAAGTTGAGGAAAATATTTAAGCCAATTAGGCGGGTTAGTTTAACCACTAAGATGGATGTCGATTTAGAACTTAAGTTATATGTATATTATTGCACACTTTATCGATTGTGAATGGAAATTGTACAAAAGAATTATAAACTTTTATATGATCTCTAATCGTATAGGGGTGACTATTGGAAAACATGAAGATTCATGTCTACAAGATTGGGGTATTGGCGAGATCTTTATTGTTACAGTTGACAATACTTCCTTAAACAATATTTTCATCAAGTATTTAAGTAAGTTCGTAGGAGTTCATTTGTTGAAAGGGAAGTATATTCACATAAGGTGTTGCACCCATATTATGAACCTCAATGTGAATGATAGGCTAAAAGATGATGATGGTTCAATAACAAGGGCGCACAGTTCGGTTAGGCATGTAAGATCATCTCTAGTAAGAGTGGACAAATTCAAAATGTATAGAGAAGGAGAAAATTGGTTCTTTAAAATTAGTATGCATTGATTTTCCCACAAGATGGAACTTGACTTATCTTATGTTGGTAGTAGCAAAAACATTTCAAAAGCAATTTTTGTGATCGGTGAAGAATGATGATTGTTTTTTGTTTTTTTCGTTATTGTCATAGTAAACTGATAAAAGGTTCATCTGTTAAGAATAATAATATCATGTCATAGTTACTTTCCAAATAATGTTATATAGCACCAACTGTTCACTACTTATGTGGCGCACCCAGCCCCCACTTGGGATTTGGTGAAAACTGAAACGTCGGGATATGCAACATAATGTTACCTACCCCTTGTACCTGACAGATAAAATGCAATGCACCTAATGATAACTAGCAATATGTAATTTATCACAGTGAAAAGTCAACTTAAGTCAAATAATGGAACAATAGTCATGGTACTGAAAACATAAAATCCCAATTTCATAAATCCATAAGAGTCATCAAAACTGTTCAAGTTTCCAAAAGAGACTCCCAAAACATGGAACCCAAGATATTCGATTTAAATAGAGAGTCCTTTCCCAAAGCTGGAATGGGAAAGAACCAAGGTCCCATCCTCAAGCAAACTCAAAATCACTCCCCTAGACACTTAGGGGTCTATCTCTAGTCCCAACTTTGTGGCGACTTCCTTAGCTTCTACAGCGAAGTTCGGCTTGTTCCAGATAACTCAACACGAACTTCGTATCATGCTTAAACTTTAACATCCTTTGAGGATCCAAGGATGAAACTCCAACATTGGACTCATTTAGATTTTTCAAAATCTTCTTGAGTCGCTAAACCGAAATCTTAAGCATTTCTAAGGTAAATTGACAACGAGCCTACATTGTGAACTCATCCTCAATTATCTCACAAATCTTGTTCATACTAATGATCTTGCGTACTTGACACAATTTCTACCATTTCAAATAGGGGAATGATAGTGAAAAATATAATAGTGAGATTTCTTGAAATCTCAGTAAGTAAACAAATAACGTGTAACAGATATCATAAGTATATGAAAGCAAACTTAACAATGAATGCATGAACATGAAACTTTAATTATGCATTTGATCTTTAAAAAAGACAAGTGTAAAACATAACTATCATAACTTTTCTTTCATAAACATTCATTATTCATTTCACACTTGTTTATTAACATACTTCTGAGCTAAATTCTTGATCATATAACATAGTTTGAGTTCGAGGCCTTTTTTACCTTATGATTGGATACCTCACGGTTTCCTTATGTACCGTGTGTTCCCCACTAGTTACCGCATCAACCGTTGGCCACTTTGATCAAAGTGACTACGTCTTACTTTAAACATTCATATCACGGTAGTGCGCCCACTAGCTTTAGGTGCGATTTCGCTCTGGTATCCTATTCTTTTAGGAACCATTTGAGATCCGTAAATCTTACTTCGTCGACCTAGGGGTTACCACTCCATTTTAAGCACTTCTAAATGGATAGAGGAGTTCCACTAGGACAATCCCCTGTTCTAGCCTTTGGAGTCGTAATAAAAACTTTTTTAAAAAGACTCTTTTTCTTTCAAAGAATTTTCACAATCCCAATGCATGTGACATGAGAACGAAACATAGACTTCCATGAGACACATGCAATGCCGAATGCTTCATCATGATCATACGACATTCAACATGCAATACATATCGCGCTACGACTTGAAAATATTAGAACATGCGAACATGTCCTTTTATAACAACTCTAAGGTATTGAACATCAACCAAAAGACAATCAATCAATACTTTCCATGTAAGGGCTGAAACATACAAACCCTAGCATAACCAAGAATCATTCTTATCTCATCAAACTTCAACCATAGAATAATCATACTTCATATATGGCAATGGCTGAGACCCTTTAAGCTTGAAAACAATAATTTCAATCCACATTTTATGAACTTAGAATCTTCTAATGTATTATACAAACTTTACTAAGAATATTCATGGGTGGCCGAAACATACTAGTGGTTATAGATAAACATTTTCTTGAGCTTAGCCTTATGCAAGATTCGGTCATGTATCAATCATCCATATAAAAATCCATATTGTGCAAATCCGAACCCTAGATGGCATCATATTCCATTTTCATATCATGTATACATTTCATAGGCCATTCATTAGATAATCATGCTAAGAAGAGATGATATCATACAAAAGAAATATCAATATCATGAACAATCACACAAACTAAGCAACCAACAAGTTCACAAGACAAATACATAAAATATTCAAGTACAAGTTAGAAGTGTACTTACAAAAATAGAAACATATATAGTAAGCAAGCTGAAAAATACATATAATACTTGTTAGGTTCATCATTCTAGAGAAACACTAACCCGTGTGATAAAGTGTTGTGCATTTGACATCTTTTTCCAAGAAAAAGATTTCAAACATTCGGACCCTCATTCCTTAAGTTCGAAACTTGACCATAACAAAACCCTAGCTCCTAAAAGTCACTAAGGCTGTAACCCTTTTCTTCATATCTTCATGCTTATGAACTTTAAAACAAGTAGGGTTAAATTTTTCTCCCTTGAAGAAAACCCTAATCTAGCAGTATGTGAAAATGTAGATTCATATGAAAAACCTGCAAGGACATGAGCTAACGTTTCTAGCTCTAGTGTGTGTGTAGGCATGAGTTCTTGATGAACTTGCTTAAAACCCGAAACTTTACCTCCTCTCAATTTGTGCGTGCGTGTGTGTGTGGGAAGAAGAAAGTTGGCTTCATACCTTCTAGTTTCTCCTCTTGAAAAATAGCTCCTAGCTTTGCTTAACCTCCAAGTGATGTTTCGATGAGAAGAAAGTCAGGTGGAGAGTGTTTGGATGGTGAGAAAATGATGGAAAGTTGGAGGAAATGGTGGTGGCCAAATATCTCAAGAACAATGCACAAAATGGCTAAAGTTTCTAGGACTTTCGACTCCTTCCTTTTTATAGACACGCAAATGCTTCTTGCATGAGCTAAGCTTATTTGCATGGTTGCCAAGTGGCACCTCATCCTATGGCTTCATCCTAGCTTATCATTTGATTGTGTTGGAGACACAAAAGGATTTTCCTTTGACATGTGGCACCTCCATCCTCAAAATTGAAGCTCCCTTCCCCTTTTTGCCCTTCATTTCATGTATCGGTTCAATATATATTGTGGCTATATGGTCTTCGTCAAGCTAGAGACCTTCCTCAATCTCATACATGTGTGCATGAATGCCATGTGGCATGTGAGGAGTGTGTGTGTGTGTGTGTGTGCATGGGCTGTCGAACCATTCTTCTTCTCCCAAGAAGATCTTCTTTCACCATACTTTTGGACAAATATGTGATTGACTCCTTTTTGCAAAAAACTTATTGCCCTGGCTGTCCACCTCAAGGCGTTCTTACACAACATTTTCCTTTTAGAAGCCCTTAGGCGTGTAGGCCTTCCTTCTCAAGACAAATGTTTTACCTACCTTTTTGCATGTATGCCACATGGCAAAAAGCAAATCCTCTTTCCTCCTTTGTTGCCATGCATGGCCTCTTGGCCTTCCTTAAGCTCCACTTTTCCATAACTTAATCATTTCCTTCTAGAACCTCTTTCCTATAGTGACAAGTGTCACAAAACTTCTTCCTTCATGCAATACCTCCATGCATGCGTGACACATGGCAAAACAATGATTGATCTTCCTATGGTAGGGGTGTAAGCCAAACCCTAGATCATTCTTACCTCTCTTCCCTTATTTCCATCTAGATTTATGAAGTTCTACACATTACTCCATTAGACAACAAGTGGCATACAAAAATCTTGACTTGGGTGTGAGCCCTAGTTTCATTGGGCTTCAAAACCCTAATTTCCTTATGAAGGCTGAAACTCTCACGGACTTATGATATAAAAAAAAAAAAAAATACAAAAGCCTAGAAAGTTTTGGTCGTCACAACTTACATCTAGGTACAACAAACCAAACATGATTTGTTGCCTGACCAAAAAGTACATCTCCACAAAATACAAACAACTAATAGCAGAAATAGGCCTCCATTTCTATCACTCGGGTGGGGTCGGTCCTTCTTCCTAAAAAAACTCCTCTTGAGCTATGTCTACATCAAGGTCTATGATTCTGATAAATAAAAATATAGGTAGGTTAAACACTTATTACAATACTACTAATGAGAGACAATGCAAGTGAAGATGCATGTATTCATAATTATGGTGAGAAACCACCATCTAAATAAAGCACAATTATATAAGCATGGCAAGGAATCACCCTCTGGGCAATGTTAAGTATACGTAATTATCATTGAGGGAGTAAATACCCTCTTATCAAAACACAAGAATTTCATCAGATCTTATCATATAAATATCAAGTAAGGAATCACTCCACCATTTGATGTGGGGAATCACTCTACGCAATCAACGTGCAAGCTATTAACCAATTTCAAATCATCCGACAAGGGGATTCACTCAACTTGGTCAACACACCCGAAGAAAGCACACATGATCATCCCGGATGATCTCTTTGCCTATTTAGCCTACTCGAAGACTTGATGCTTGATCAACTTGGAGAATCTCTCAACTTGTTTATCAAGTGAGGCCAAAATGAAAATGTTCCACCCCATCATCACGGGGACTCTCTCTACTAGTATGAAACTTGTGGCAACATGTTGTAGGAATGGTGCGGGAACTCATCAACCCATCCATGATGATTGACACACGGTAAGACTCAAGCACACAAAAACTACAATCACCACCAATGCCCACCATTTAAACTCACCATCTCAAAATCATAGTGTAAAGATAATCCATAAACAAAATGAAGAAGATATATATTATTTTCATGTAAACAGGTAAAGTTATTGAATATGCAAAGCCTAAGCTTACTATATACTCACAAACATTTACCTCACATTCTAGTACGGTCTTAAGAGTTAACCTACCTGAACAATATTGAGAATATTATAGTGGCGCTGGCACTGCTCCTGTCGCTCCCTTTGAAGCCTCTTGCTTTCTTTGAAGACTCGAACTCCAAGCTCTCTTTGAAAACTCTAACTCCAAAGACGATCAAACATTTTATAAGTCAAAACCCTGAGCATGAGGCTTTGAGCCCTAAAGATGTCCATGTTGTTTTGGAGTGCTTGTAAGTTCGTATTGGTCATGTCCTTGACTGTTGCTTGCCCTTGTACCATGAGCCATCATTTTCTAGAACTACCATCCTCTTCAGCTCTTCTTTCTCCCCCTCATACAGTAAGCGCAATGTTTGCCCACCTATCTAGGGTGAAAAGTCATTTATCAACCGACACTGTGATGTGTCAGCCAAGTTTTCTACAACGTGCTGCTCAGCTTACTCTTCATCTGGCCACACGCTGTCTGCCCAATTGCCTCTTCTTTGCCTTGTATCGGACGAACTGTCCTTGGTTGCCTGGTGATAAACTGTGTCTGCTAGGCTTTCTACGTAGTGCCGCTTGTCCTTCCATTGGACTGGTTGCACTTAGCTTGCCTCGCTACCTAATCTTCTATAGAACCTTGCATATAAGAAGTGGGATGTTCCGTTTCTTCCTCACGGTCCTCACATTGATAATATTTATTGTTGTTGTTCTTGATCTAAGATGTAAATTTAGTCTTTTGTATTTTTTATTCAAAAGAATATATGGTGGTAATTTCGTAGAAGAAATGATTGCAAAAGTGAAATAGTTGATGATTGACATGTATGGTGAGCATAGTATTATGTATTTGGAGTTCAAGTGGATTTGTTCCTTATTTTGAGCCTCATTTCTTAGTTGATCCTAGTATGATTGATTATGAATTTCAGTATAGCTTTTGGGTTGAGTATGAGCAAGAAATTATTGAATCTAATTTGATGAACAAATGAGAGATCGATCAATACTTGGTATATGGTTGTGAGGCACGAGTTCCAAATTTTGATATTTTGAATTAGTGAAGATCAATAAAGTAAAGTATCCAATTTTGAAGAGAGTTGCATGGGATGTGTTGGCCATTTCTATTTTCACTAGTTTTTCTGAGCCAACCTTCAGTATAGGAGATCATAATCTTATTTCCACTAGTTCTTCTGAGCCAACCTTCTGTATAGGAGATTGTATGCCTACTTCGACTAGTTCTTTCTGAGCCAACCTTTAGTATAGGAGATGATGTGCTTGACCCATTTCGTAGTTTACTATCTCTAAGAATAGTTGAGACACTTGATTCTGCACAAAATTGGTTGAGAGATCCAATACCTATTGATCTTTGTGTCTCATTGGATAATGTTGAAAGTTTTGAGGTGAAATCGGGTAATGGACTTATTTCTTAGTTACATATTTACAAAACGTTTCATAATGTTTATTTTTTTATCACTTAATAATCATCACGTATTCTTTTTTCAGGTTTGGATAGTGAGTTGAGATGAAAGTTGAATAAAATATTGTTATAATATTATTTTTTAATATTATTATTGTTTTGAGATTTGAAAAAGTTATATTTTTTATTATATTTTGTGTGAAAATTTAGGAAAGTTGTAATAATTAGATGATATGAGATGAGATGAGTTGAGATTAACTCTGAATCCAAACTGGCCTTAGAGTTTGACACAAAATCATGCTTTACTTATGTTGATGAGGAATGACTCAAGGCTTTGAGCTTTTGAAGTTTATGGTTTGTGTGTTGGTATGATTTCCATTTCATTCATTTTTTAAAGAAACTAAACAACTTTCAAGTTAAATGATAATTAGTCTTTTCTATGAAGTTTATGAAACAAATGACTTTTTAAACAAAATTGTTATTAGCTTTTCATTCCAATAAAGAGATGATCTTGCAAAAAGCTTAGCATTGTGGCCAAAACCTCAGAATTGGCAAGGAGCCCTCAAAAATAAGTGGCTCTTTGTACAATTAGTGGCACTGCATGTGCTCAGAAATATCACAATTGTTTTGCTTTATATGCTACTAGCCCCACAATTTTTTTGCATATTCTTTGCATTTTAGTGTTTCATACTTCCATTCATTCAATTGAGTTTTTGGTTGTTTTTCATTTGCATTTGTAGGAATAAACTACACCAGAGGAGAAAAAAGAATAGAAATTTTTTTGAATCTATTCCTTATATATAAGCTCAAAAATTCTAAATAAAAGTTTCCTTTGAGCTGTACTTAAAGATAATTTGAGTTTGTTCTTCTATCTATTTATCGTTTGGTGTTGATAAGTGTGATTTTTATGTGATTTGTATTACTATTTTATTTATGAAAAGTGTAATTTTTCCTTTAATACTATTGATTTTATTTTATTTCTATATATTTTTCTTTATTTTCTTGGATTTGAAGGAATGAGAAGATTTAATGTGAAATGAGAGCATTTTAGTACCAAAGAAGAGACTACGGATCTAGACCGATGAGAGAAGGTGCGACTAGAAGGCACAACCAGAATTCGCGACTAGAAGGTGAGACAAGAGTTAGGCGATAAACGAGATATTTTACCTTCTCGGCGCGAAGACTTGGTGCAAGGCTCCGGGCGACTAGAATTGCTGGCTTGTCTAAACGACTAACTTAAGCAACCAACCTAAACGACATCATTGGCAAAAACTAGCAAAGGCGAGCAACTTTACCCCTCGGTAAGATGGCAAGAGGAGTCTTTCATTTCGGTTAGGAACCTTGGCCATTGGGCGAGGAGACCATTTATATTCAGCGCACATGGTATCTACCCGGTATGACCCTTCCAAGTTCCGTAATCAATTTGCTGACCATGAAATCCTTCCAAGCTATGCAATTCAATTTTAGACAATCCCGTTATTCTTGGGATAATATTCTTTTATGTTAACATATATCTTTAGAAACTGTTTTCCAGATTTTTAGGCTAGACTGTAGCCGCATTTGTCATGTTTCCGCATTTGAAGTTTTGACATCTATTTAATCCTGGCTTGTGTGAGGGAGAGTCTGAGTTTAGGAGAGTTTGAGTTTTAGAGTAAAAATAGTTCAGAGTTTATTCTTTAAGATTCTTTCGAGGAAGCGGATCTGGAGGGCAGAGGCAAGAGCCACATGCTCCATCAACTGATTCCAACGAAGAACACTAGTTTTATTGTTTTTCTTTTCAATTTCATTATGAACTAATTCTATTCTAGAGCTTTGATGTAGTCTAGTATTGAACACACAATTTATATTCTAAGTTATTGTATTTTCAATATTTCCATGATTGAGTATTTATTCCTTATTCTAAATGCATGCAATTTTCTAGCTAATTATTGTTCGATTTATTGAATCGCAATGAGACCGAGAGGTGATTTGTGATTAAAGCTCTAGGACTAAGCAGCATTAGTTGAGCGAAAGTAGAGATACTTTACCGCGATTAGTGTGATTTTCAAGAAAAACTCAAAAAACTTAATGAGTTTTCAATTAGTTAAATTCACATAGAGATATGAAGTTATTAGTTAGAGATAGTTTTGGTATTGTTTGAGAGAAAATGTTGAATAGTTAAGGGATTTTTATTAGCAACTTGGGATAATTGGAATTTTATAACAAGGAAGAATAAATTGTGTGTGATTTACTAGGTGAAATCAAACGCCCTAAATCTATTCTTATTATCTTTAAAATCTTAATTTTAAGCTATTTTTTTTCAGTTTAATTTAGATAATTTATTCTTCAAATCTTGGTTTTCCAAATAGTAATTAATTTAGTAAATTTCAGTACTCAATAACATAATTAATCCCTGTGGGGTTCGACATCCGTTTTCTTTAAAACATTTTACTACTTGTTATGATTCTGTACACTTGCATATATTTTTAGCACTACAGGTGTGGTAGGTTGTTATTGGATATGCTCAAAATCTCTTTGACTATGTAGTGTTGAGTAGTTCCAAATCGAGACCCAATTACATATAGTATTCCAAAGATGATATGCTTTGTTGGTGAAGGGGATGCTATACTATGTAGGGTGGAATTCTAGTAGTTTTGTGCTGTCTTTTACAAATTTGAAGGATCTCTGTCTTTTATACTATACTATAAAAGTGGCTCATCGTAAGATATTCATACATGTTTGTATTGTCTTTTAGGAATTATTTTCAGTAGACGCAAAAGAAAGGAAAAAAAAGAAGGATTCGGATCCCGACCCAACCTGACTTCATCAGGTCGGCTTAGGTTGATTTGGAGGGTTAAGAGGATGCGGGTCGGGCCCAAAAATGGCTTAGGTTGGTCGGTTACAGGCCTAACTATAACAAACTATGTCACTTTGTAAGTTTACTTTTTTAAGATGTATTTACGAATCAAGTATTTATTTTTATGAACCGAGTATTACTGATGTTATCTTGGAGTGAAACTCCCCTCTTATTGTTAATTGGTTCAAGACTAATTTGTTGCCCTCTTTGTCCTATCCCAATATTTGGGATGACATTCTTTGTTTCGAATGGGCTTTCCACTTTGATATATTCCATGTATAGAGAAAGCAATGCCTTCAGATAGCATTGCTTCAAAGGAAGCAATGGGTAACAAGGTAAGTTTTTCCTTCCTTTATAAATTACCTAAAAACATGATTGGTATCTTTTCTTTGGATTGTGTAGTAACTCACACATCGCGTCATTAATTTATAGTTCTTTTATAGGAGTCTGGTTTTGGTATTTCTGTAACCCCCTTTCTTATCTTTGTATAAGGTATTTCTCAGCCATAGGTGAAAGTTAATCAACATCGGATAAGGGTCTGTGGGTGCTTGATGAGATCTTTTCAAATACTTGGATGAAAAGGATGAGGCGGCACACTAGCAAGTCAGACAATCTCAATTTGTTGAGCAACATTGTAGAGTGGCTACAGAAAAATGATAATTCTTATTTCTATGACTTTGTTGGACACTTGATCCTTTTTTTTACGACTTTGCAATATGACTTATCGTTGAAGTATAATAAACAGGTATACATGGTTCGATAACAAGTGAATCAGCACTATAAAATTAATGAAAGTGGGATGATCTTATAAAAGGATAAAATTCAGTTATGCAAGTCCATATAAATCTTCTGAAAAAAGTGAACTCAACTTAGAAAGTAAATTATTTTTTATGTGGGGTCTTATTTTTTTAAAAGACTTACACTAGATTTGTACATTTTAAACTTATGCAAATTATTTTCTATTAAAATAATGGGTAAAATGTGGAAAAGAAATAGTAGAAGATAAGGCACATTTAGCCAAATCTAGCGAAGCTGGCTGAGCGGGAAATCTTCTGAAGCCTCTACCCTAAAAGTTGGGCCGAAAGCTTCGAATAAAAGGTGGTGCCTTTCCGTAATCCATTACTACTAAGCTTTTTTGTTGGGCCTCTTTAGCCTAATTCTGTTTTGGTGTGCTCTAGTGAAAGGAAAGGAATAATCCCCACAATCAAGGCCTAACGAATGGATCATCAAGTCCTACAGATACATAGATGCTTGGACATTGCATTGTGATTCTTTCAAATTTTCAGGCTAAACTGAACATTACTTCTATGTGCCCAAAAAATCTATTTCAAACTTGCTTTTTTATTTTTATTTTTTTATTTTTTATTTTTTTATTTTTTTTTATGTCAAATCAATTACAAATGATTAGTCGTATGTATCATGCTATGAAGACAACGGCAATAGTTGCCCACCAAACATTAATATAATCTACATTCTAAGCATATATCTAGCAAGTTTATGAGCTGTATTGTTGCCCATTCTGTCCACATGTTGAATTTTGCATCTTGAAAACCTTTGCATCATCTCCTGAATATCCTTTATAAAAGTGCCCAGCAGTGATCTTGATTCACTCAACCCTTGGATACCTTCGACCATGAGAAGAGAATCACTTTCTACAATAAGCTCTTGCAAACCCAAAGGAAAACACAACTGCAAACCTCTTAGCAAAGCTATAAGTTCCATGTCTGAGGGCTCATTGACAGTGTGTTCTTTCTTGCTTGCTGCCATTATAACATTCCCTTGATTGTTGCGAAGAATAACTCCCACACTTGCACATTGTTGGTCATGGAACATAGCCCCCCATCTACATTCAATTTCATGGCACTCTGAGGTGGAGGTTCCCACGTACAACATTCCAGATTTGAATTAATCTACCATTCCCCGACCTCCATCTACATCCTTGAGCCAACTTCTCTTTAACTTCCCATATACCCTTCCAAACATAGGATGCATTGTGTCCCATTTTGGATTCAAGGAATTTCACATGAGAAAAATATCATACTTTAAAAATTCTGCAGAGTAAGGAATTTTCATCTTGCATTAGTCTCCATCCTGCTTTACAAGCAAGGCTTCATTAAAAATCATGAAATCCTTAAAACCCATCCCACCAACTTGTTTAGGAGTGCACATCTTTTTCCAGTTCACCAAATGTGTAACATCCCGCCTAATTAACAATTAGGATTAATCTTTAAAATGACCTTAGATGGGTTGCACTGGTCTCCTCTCTCTCTAAGATAGGTGGGGTTTTCTCTCTATGGTTCTTTGGAATGTAGAGTCCATCTCTTTTGATATCCGATCGAAAGAGGACCTTTCCATTGTCTACTCTGTACAATGGAGGAGGAGCTAGCAAATCTATGTGAATGACTTAAGCTAACTGAGGAAGAGCAACAAGAACTCAACTTCTCAGAGGAGGATATTCTTCACTCACAACACTTTAGCAACACTTGCCTAGTTGCCCTGGTTGTTGCTAACAAAGAAGTCAATAAAGGATCATTTAAAGCTACGATGGTCAAGGTATGGAAGAGTGAGGGGGGCTTAACATTCAAGGATATTGGTAGGAACAAGTTCATTATCGAATGCAGTAATATGGCTGTGACAAACAAGATATTATTGGGTCAACCATGGTCATTTGACAAGTTCTTATTAAGTGTGCAAGAATGTGAAGGGGGTGTCGCCCTCAAAGATATAACATTCTCTCTAGTGCCATTCTGGATACAGCTACCTGACCTCCCATTTGCTGGTATGAACAAGCAAGTGGGAGAAAAACTGGGAGAAAGTGCAGGGAAAGTTCTACTCGTGGATGTTGATGATAAAGACAGGGCTTAGGGTGGTTTTGTACATGTGAAAGTGCTTCTTGATATTACGAAATCCCTAGCAAGGGGGAGAGTGATCACAATGGGGGGGTTCACGTCATTGGATTTCCTTCAAATATGAACGCCTCCCAACCTTCTGCTTTCATTGTGGAGCTCTGCTTCATTCCAACTTTAATTGCTCAGGTAACTTTCCAGATGGTAGATCCCAGGAAGGACATACTCAGCAATATGGAACTTGGCTCCGAGCCAGTCCCCCAACGAAACTTGAGCACCCCCATGTCCATCCCCCAACTCAGGGAAGGGGGATATAGAAGCTAGGTAGGAGAGTTTAGGTGGCATGCAGCTAGAAAATGGCGGGAAAAGCAACATCCAAAAGGAAGTTACTATTAGGAAAGTACCCCTCCTTGGCACAAATGGGAAAGACAGCTTTCAGGTTTCATGAAAAGTAGATGCTGACTTTTTGCACTCAAGAAATCGAGGCATCCCACATTTGCTAGTTGAGGAAACCTCAAATTGCATCGGGGACTCTAAGGCAACTGTGGACATACCTACTCCCACCAACTTGTAGAGTGACACACAATAAAGGGACCATGACTTGCTATTTGCAGAAGTCAACAATCTGGTAAGTCTCTCTCAACCAGATCCTTCATTAAGTCTAGCTAGACAAAACAAAAAACACCTTTTGTCTAACTGGAAAAGAAGGGCCAGAGGGGAACCAACCTCTAGTTCTTTGGTTACCAAGTCCCACGTGCCCAAGGTACTCCCTAAGATTAGAAAAAAGAGGAAAACCAGGGCTATTTCCATCCAATCCCCGAGAATGTCCAAGAGACTTAAGATTTCATCAACGGCAGAGGTTGTTCAACAGCCCTGCCAATCCCCATGAAAACCTTATACTGGAATTTTCGAGGGCTTGGGAACCCTCGGACAGTTCGGGAGCTTCTCCACTTGGTGAGAGATAAGTCCCCCAACCTAGTTCTTTTACTTGAAACAAAGTGTAAAAGACACAGAATGGAAAACATACATAACAGACTGGGATTTGAGTGCAGTTTCATCGTGGACTGTGTAGGTTGAAGTGGTGGTCTGGCAGCCCTCTAGAAACAGGATCTCAAAGTGGATTTAATTTTCTATTCACTTATTCACATATCCTTTAAGGTAGAGGGTGATGAAACTGATAAGGACTGGACAATTACTGGTTTTATGGTCAACCAGTAACGGCCAAATGAAAAGAAAGCTGGAGTTTATTAAGAGCTATTAAACCTTCTCAGAACACCCCATGGTTATGCATGGGGGACTTCAATGAAATTGTATACCATGGTGAAAAGTCAGGTGGTCCTCATAAGCCTTTGAAATAAATGGAAGAATTTAGGCAAACAATTCTTGATTGCCACCCATGTGACCTTGGCTATGAAGGTTCTCAGTACACTTGGTGTAACAATCGAGAGGGGACTCATTTTACCAAGGAGAGATTGGATAGGGCCCTTGTTAACTGTGCATGGAAACATTTATTTAACTTCAACACAGTAAACATTCAGCCTGTTCAAAACACTAATCATACTCCCTACTTGTCACAAACCAGTTACATGCACCAGCATCCACTCCACTAAGAAGAATTTTCAGATATGAGGCAGCTTGGACTAAACAGGAAGAATGTGATGAAATTTTCAAGAGAGCTTGGTATGGGGCCCAACAACATGGATCCAGAGTAGATGTCATTAGAAGAGGACTTGAGAGGTGAAGATTCCAACTAAGGGAATGGAACAACACTTCATGAAGAAACCAACCAAAAAACCTGTATCATAAAAGAGAGCTGTTAAGGTCCCTTCAAGAAACAAGCAATGGTCACTCTAATAACCAAGTTCTAAATCTACAAAGGGAGATCGATGCACTCCTTGAGGAAGATGAACTTAAAGTGGCGGCAGAGAGCAAAACAAAAATGGTTGCAAGAGGGAGACAAAAACACCAGTTATTTTCACAAGTGTGCCACACAAAGGAAACAAAGGAACTTAATTTCCAAAATCAGAATTGAGGAAGTAAACATGGTGTCAAAAGTAGACGCAATAGGGGGCAATTTCAAGAATTCTTCAGGAACCTCTTCTCCTCATCCATATCAAGTGGCATAGCATCTCTTTTGGAAGACTTCGAACCTTTTGTCACAACTGAGATGAACTCCAACCTATCCAAAGGTTACACCATATAAGAGGTTGAGACAGTTGTTTTCGATATGAATCCCCTGGGATCCTCTAGTCCTGATGGATTCCCAGCTCTTTTCTTTCGATATGCTCAGAACAAACATCAAGAAGCTACTTCTAGAAGTAGGAGTTAGGAAAGTCATGTATGTGCCACATAAACTTAATGCAGTGGCCCATGTTTTGGCCAAAAGCTCACTAGATCTCCCAGAGGAGTCTATCCATGTAGAGGATTACCCTCAATGTATTCACAACCTCCTTGGTTGATTTATTAATACAAGTGCAACTTTTCTCAAAAAAAAAAAGAAAAAAGAAAAAAGAAAAAAAAAAGCCCTTAGATTAAGCTTATGATTTTGGGCTTTAAATATTTTATTTTATTTTATTATTACTATTATTATTATATTATTTTGTTTACTTATTTTATTTATTTACTACAATGTTGATAGTTAGATTTATTTAGATAATGGCACTTAGTGTCATTAATTATTAAGCATGAAAGATTAGAGAAGCAAACCTATTAGTAATCCTATTAAAGCCTTTAGGACATTTATGGGTCAAGCCTTATAAGCCTTAAACCAAGCCTCATAGGAATATAAGTCTTGGTAGAATAGCCTTGGCCCATGTATGAGGAAGGCATAAGGCCTTTGGGCCAAACTTAGTATAGGTTTGACTCATGGCCCAATTAGGTCAAGGTAAGCCTTCAAGTTTCATCTTTCTGAATCTTGAGGCCTCTCTTAATCTGGATACAAGGCCCCCATCCACTCAAACCCAAAGCCCATAGACCATTAACCCACACTCATGACCCTTTTATGCCCCACAAGGCCCAAAGCCTTGTCTTACTTCTATTCACTCTTCAATTTGAAGCCCAATACACCATACCATGGGTTTCCTCAAGCCTATGTCATACCCTAAGCATCCAAATTAAGTTTTAAAATTGGGTTAAGACCATTAATCAACTTACTCATGATTAGTGATCTTTAAACCATATTTTAGAACTTAATTTTCTTTCTTAATCTTTTTAGCCTTTTTGGTCCGAAATTTTCTTGTTTCATTATTCAATTACATCATTTCTAGATCATATTAGGACCCTAGATAAACCTCCATACATGTCATTAGAAGAAATGACATATCAAAACCCCAAACTAACCAATCGGCACACATGTGTGCCCTTTGTGTGCAATGGACTGTTTTGCCCTTACACCCAATCTTTTTGTACCATTTTCTCAAGGGAACTATGGTCTTTAAACACCTCATATGACCCCTTTAGACCCAAGACAAGCCTTGGATGAAATTAGGTTTTAAAAATCACACCAAAACCTCAAACTGATTACACCCAAAGGCTAGTTGGATGGCAACCGATTGACATTGCTTTTTAGTTGCAATTCTGCTCTTGGCTGAGCCACCACCACATGCCACCTCCTTCCTCCTCCAATCCCCATCAGCCCCTCAAATTATCATGATGTATTTGACCCCAAGTCATCCCCCATGAAGAGCCAAAACCGAATGGCTTTTGTGCACAACTCCACTCGACAGCCACCCTCTTCTTTGAGCTACACCTTCATAATCACATGGTAGTCAACCCTCCACCTTCTACCACCTGAAAAAGTCTTAAAGAAGTGACTTGTGACCTACACAAATTAGCCTTGAAGATGAGTGAAGAAGGTGAGTCAAGGCAATGACCAAAATTGCCCAAGGAGAACTACCTTGAACCCATCAGCTCCATATTTGGTTTTTGTTGGTTTTTCTTCTATGCCACGACCTGGCCAGCACCCTTAGGATCAATGTATAACATGAAATGATGAAGTCAATGGTGACTTAAGGGCACTATTCACTCTGCAAGTGACACAAGGTGATGAAATGCAAGCTGAAAATTCAGCTCCTTAACCATCACCACATCACCCAATCCCCATGGACTTACGCCACCATCTCCACCCCCTTGGCCACCTATAAAAAGCCCCTCCGCCCCCTCATTTCCTCCACACCTCATCTCCAGCTCCTCTTGAGCATTGAGAGTCGTCTTTCCGCTTAGTTTTGAGAGAAACCGAAAGGTGTGTGTGCGCGTGCGCGCTCGCTTAAGTGTTCTAAGCTTGAGTGGGTTACAAATTTTGTAAGTTTTTTTTCCCTAGATCTTAGTTTACATGTCAAGTTGTGATTTTAAGTGTTGGATTAATTTTTGGATGAAATTAGAAAAGGTTACCATACTTGATTCAAAATTGGGTTCATTAAGAATCGTTTAACTGTGTAAATTGTTCTAAGTGGAAATTTTAGCTGTGATATGTCTTAGCATATTTTGATATGATTTATTAATGTCTTAGAATAATCGTGCAATGTTTGATTTTTTATTAAAAGCCTGTCATGATAGGTTTTTAATTCTATCTTGTTTTGATCATCAAAACATGCATGGGTTTTAAGTACGTTTGTGATTAAGTCATAAAGCTTGATTTATTCCACCTAGGTTTGATGATTAAGTATTTAGAAAACCTTTTGATTGGGATAAGTGATTGGTGTAAAATTGCAAGTGCACAGTATCGTAGTTTTATAGTAAAGTGATGAGCAAAGTGTCATCCTCAAGGATTGGTAACTCACTTTTAACAAGTACTGAAATTATACTAACCTCGATTTTATTTAGAATAGTCACTAAGATTTTTTGTAATTGCAAATTGAAATAAAATTAATTCAAAGAAAATATTCAAAGGAAAAGAAAGCTATTGTTTGATTATCAAATCAATGAGAAAAAAAACTCCTAGGAAACCGATTTTACCTAATTCCTCACTATGCTTTTCTCATCTAACTAATTGAATTTAATTCTCTCTGTTTATTAGCAAAATCTCCAAACCCATCCAAAAGCCTCTTTCAACAGTCAATTGAATTTATTTTTGATTATCATTTTACACAAGAGTATGCAAATCAATGAAGCAAGAAAACATTAAGATCAGCGATTTTAAGACTACATAGGTTCATATTGGTTTCAATTTCTATATTTACCTATTCTAAAATATCCAAAGTCTATCCTATAATTCTCTCTTTCGAAAGCAAATCACAAGATCAAATCATCTAATCAATGGCCAGTCAATTAGAAGTAATATACTTAGAATAGATCAGACAAATATAACATATAATTACTTCAAATTAGCATAGAAAAGCAAACATAGTTTGAAACTAGATTACATTCTTTTGTTAGAATAAAGAAAATTTAGTTCATACTAAAACTTAAATACAACATAAACGAATTACCATAATTTTTCTGAGAGGAATAATAAAAATCCGCTATCTCCGTCGCCGTCCTCTTCAAATTCTTCAAAACTTTGTTTTCAGCCTCCTCCTCCTCCTCCGTCTTCTTTTCTTTTCTTTTCTTTTTTCTTTTTTTGTTCTTTTTCTTTTGAATTTCAACGTATTCCTCTTCAAATTTTTTTTTTCAAACCTTTTTGCCATTCAGCCTTTATGTATTTTTTTCTTCCTTCACGCGTCAACTTCAGGATTTTTCGTTCTGCTTCTTTTTCTTTTACGCGTCTTCAGTCTATTCGTCTATGCATTTTTTTAGTTCATCCAGATTTTGCCATTATCCATTATCCGGAAAATCAACTTGAACATCCGCCTCTCTCTCTATTCGAATTTCTGCTGCTATCCTCTTCAAATTTTTTCCGTCTTTTGCGTCTTCGAATTTTCATCTTTGGTTTTTTTCATCGTTCAACGTCTTCTGATTTTCGTTCTTTTCAAATTTTCATCTTTAAAAATTCAACTTGATCTTTATCCCCAAATAGCACCAGTGACAAGCTCTTATATTCAAATAAAATCTTCATTCAAATGAGAGAGTTCCACAAGATTCAAACCGAAACTCTTTCTCTACTATATGCTCATACTGGTGACATTATTATTGATGTAATCAATGAAGCAATACCAACTATACCTATAGAAGAATCTGAAGTGATCTGAGCTCCACTTTTTGACTTTTATCTATTTTATGCTTTCTACATGATGGATAAATCACCTCTGGGCAAAAGACAAACCTAGCAAAAATATTTCTCTCTCTCTCTCAACAGACTCCAACCTTTTTCGTTCAGCCACCTCGGTTCTCGTTTATGATAAAAAATAGAATTTCTGTGCTGTTATAATTCGTGCAAAATGAAAATCGAATTTTATATTACCACATAGTATCTAAAAGAACCCTTTAAGACTTGTGAGGCTGATCATGACCTTGCATAAATACAAACGAAAGGTCATTGTTTGGCGCGTCCGATGTGAGTGCTACTTGTGCTAGTTGTCCGTGTTTTGTTGTTGGCCAAGTTGCCCATGTTAACATATGTTTTGATTTATGTTCCTCCTTTAGTTTATTAGCTGTAAAACTAAACAGCAGGATACAATGCCCCACATCCCTCTGTTTAGGGCAACAACCTCCAACTTAAGTACATACCATTTACCATCGATTGGGACAAAACGACATGCACAGAGTGCCCTTTTTCTTTCCAATACGCTAGCAACCGTTAATGTTAATATGTTATTAATATATAAAATATGTTAATATTTTACCATGTAATATTTTATCCAATCTTACCATGCAAGTTGTGTGAATTATTTGTCCTTTCCTACTGACTTGCAAGAAGAATATGTGACACAAAACTTCAACAAACATTTGGAAACAAATGCTAGAGTGCATAATTAGAAAAAGAGATATTTGGTCACATATTCCTTGAGCTATACCCGACTTCGGATTAGCTCCCTATGCTTTTTTATTTTATTTTATTTTTTTAAGAAATAACATCAGTTATTTTGAAATAGGTGCCACCATCAGCTTTTCCGTCCATTAATATTAACAGGAAACATGTGGCCCAATCATAAATTACCACGTATCATTCATAGTTTTTTTTAATTTTCAAATTTTTAATAATAAAAATGTTTTTTATTAATAAAATTAATTTTAGTTAAAAATTCTAATTGTTTTTACAGGATTATAGATGACATGTGACAATTTCTTATTAGGCTACTTGTTTCCTGTTAATGATGATGGATGAAAAAGTTGACAACGGGATCTATTTCAAAAGAGAATACCTTCAAGACGGTTGTGCTGCCCAACCCCAAATAACAGCACTCCAACAATATCCCTCCACGTAAGTACTCCAATTTACATATCCTGCAGCCATCTTACAGAAGATCAAAAACTCTTCCGAGTCCTCATCACGTCTTCCCCAGTCCTCATCGTGTTCCAAATTGACCAGACCCTTCGTCCTGTCCCCTTCGTCTTCCTGTTAAGGACAAGTTCCCTATTCCTGTGATTGATGAGCTCTTGGATGAACTTTATGGAGCAAGGTATTTTTCTAAACTTGATTTGAGATCAGGTTACCATCAAATCAGAGTAAGAGAAGGAGATATTCCTAAGACAGCATTTAGAACTCATGAAGGCCATTATGAGTTCTTAGTAATGCCTTTTGGGCTTACTAATGCACCAGCCACCTTTCAAGGTTTAATGAACCATGTCTTTAAACCCTTCCTTAGGAAGTTTGTATTAGTTTTTTTTTATGACATTCTGGTATACAGCCGAGATTTAGCACAACATCTGCAGCATTTATGGACAGTTTTATCTGTTCTACAGCAGCATTCCTTGTTTGCAAAGAAGTCCAAATGTAGGTTTGGGGTGAAGGAAGTTGATTACTTGGGCCATATTATCTCGGAGGAAGGGGTGAAGGCAGACCCTACCAAGATTTCTGCTATGATGGAGTGGCCTGTTCCTAGATCTGTTAAGGCTTTGAGGGGTTTTCTCGGGTTAACAGGTTATTACAGGAAATTTATCAGAGATTATGGTTCAATAGCTGCTCCACTTACTCTGTTGTTAAAAAAGAATTCATTTGAGTGGAATGCAGAGGCTGAGAGAGCTTTTTTGCAACTCAAGCATGCCGTAGCTCATCCTCCAGTTTTGAGACTGCCAGATTTTTCTCAAGAGTTTTCCATTGAGTGTGATGCTTCTGGAATTGGGCTCGGGGCTGTGTTGATGCAGAATAGTCAGCCTATTGCTTATTTTAGTAAAGCCCTCAAGGGTAAAGCTTTGCTCCTGTCTACTTATGAGAAAGAATTTCTGGCTTTGGTTAGTGCAGTGGGCAAATGGAGACCTTATTTACTTGGCCAGCCATTTAAAATCAGAACTGATCAGCAAGCTCTCAAACATTTGTTAGAACAAAAGATAGCTACAGAGGCACAACATAAGTGGATTTCGAAGCTGATGGGCTATGATTTTAAAGTTGAATATAAAAAAGGAAGGGATAACAAAGTGGCTGATGCTCTTTCCAGAAAGATGGAAGAAAATTCTGCTGTACTGGCACTGATTTCTTTTCCCACTCCCGTGTGGTTAACTGAACTGAAACAAAGTTACTCAGAGTCCTCTCACTTTACTCAGTTAGTTAAGTCCTTGGAGAAGGGGGAATTAGTTTCGGGTAACATTTCCTTGCAGCAAGGAATTCTATTAAGGAAAGGGAAAATGTTGATTGTCCCGGGCTCTTCTTTTCAGAGGAAGGTGCTGCAGTATATTCATTCCAGTCCTGAAGCAGGTCATGTGGGGTATCATAAAACTCTACACAAAGCTAAACTGGATTTCTATTGGCCTGGTATGAGAAAGGACATCAGAAGGTTGGTTAAGGAATGTCAAGTTTGTCAAGTTAACAAGTCAGAAAATGCTTTTCCTGGTGGGTTGCTCCAGCCCTTGCCGATTCCTCAGACTCCTTGGCTCGATATTGCCATGGATTTTATTGAAGTTCTTCCACCTTCTAATGGTAGGACAATGATTTTTACAGTGGTGGATAGATTGACCAAGTTTGGTCATTTTTTCTCTCTAGCTCACCCTTATACAGCAGCTAGAGTGGCTGAAGTTTTTTTTTCTGGGGTTTTCAAGCTTCATGGATTACCTAGAACTATTGTGTCAGATCGTGATGTGGTGTTCACCAGCTTGTTTTGGCAAGAATTGTTCAAAGCGCAGGGTACAACCTTGGCTATGAGCTCAGCTTACCATCCTCAATCTGATGGCCAAGCTGAGGCTTTAAATAAGGCTGTTGAAGCCTACTTGCGAGCTTACAGTGGTTCTAAACCAAAGAGCTGGAGTACTTGGCTTCCTATGGCCGAGTGGCATTATAATACCTCAGTGCATTCCTCTACAGGCCTATCTCCATTTCAGGCTTTATATGGGATGCCACCTCCGAGGTTACTGTCTTATGTAGCAGGCACCACTGCTAATGAGGCAGTAGACCAGCACTTGAAAAGTCGGGAGGAAATCCTGTCGTTATTAAAGGAAAACTTAAGGAAGGCTCAAAGCAGAATGAAGTGGTTTGCTGACAAAAAAAGATCTGACAGATCCTTTGTTGAGGGTGATTGGGTTTTCCTTAAACTTCAGCCTTATAGGCAGAAGTCAGTAGCTATGAGGCATAACATGAAGCTTGCCCCTCGATATTATGGTCCCTTTCAAGTCATTCAGAAAATAGGGACAGTTGCTTATAAATTGGAGTTGCCTAGTACATCAAAGATCCACCCAATTTTTCATGTTTCTTGCCTTAAGAAGAAATTAGGGGATCAAATTTCTCCTTTACCTACTCTGCCTCCAGTGGATGAGGAAGGGGTTGTTCAACCTGAGCCTGAGCAGGTTTTGAAGCGTAGGATGAAGAAGCTTGGGAATCATGCTGCTACCGAGGTCTTGGTTAAGTGGGTAGGGGCTGCTGTGGAGGACAGTTCTTGGGAGCTGCTGCACAAACTGAAGACTGCATATCCTCACTTGGTGGGTTCGGTTCTGTGATGGTCACGGGTGCCTTGGGGGCAAGGCCTTGAAGAGGAGGAGATTGTCACGGGTGCTTGGGGGCTGGGCCTTGAGGAGGAAGGAGGGTTATGCTTCGTGTGCAAGGATGAGTTGCTGTGGAGATTGGCTGGGATGCGGGAAGAGAAGGAGGCTGAATGCAGAGGAGGGAGTTAACGACTTTAACTGCCCTTTGAATGAAACGGGGCGTTTTTGGAGAAGCTTTAGTGATACGGTGAGGTTTGCATTGTTATTGGGGTGTCGTTTTACTTGTAATATTTTGTGTTTTAGCTGTAAGTAAAACGGTGAGTTTCTTTTAGAATTTCCAGGTTGTGTTTTATGTTTTAGTCGATGTCGTTTGGGTCGTCTTCATGCTCTGCGAGTATATAAGCAGTGCAGTTCAGTTGTTTTGGACACGTTGAATCTTTGGAGCCATTTTGTTTGGAGGTTGGGAATTCCTCGAAAATTCCTTGTCAAGATCCACTAGGAAATCTTGCATCATTCAATCAAATCTTTGAGTGAACTTGATCACGAATTCATTACAAGTTCTGTAGTTGAAATTAGTAACGTTTTACTGGTTTCGTTACAAGTAAGCACGTTACACACCCTGACCAAACCAAGCGAATACCTTGCCGCGACGGACTGATTTCCTGCTGAGCCACGACGGGCTGAAAACCAAGGGTCTTGAAGCATTGAACGACGGACTGATCTCGAAAATACTTTGCCGAGCGGTGATGGGTTGTTTCTTGCCGAGCCACGACGGACGGAGATTGACCCACCGAGCCGTAATGGACTGATTTTGAGACCCCTAACCACCCATCCCAAACCCAGGGTCTTGAACGACAGACTGATTTAGCGAGCCCTCCACATCGTTCGCTCTCACATTGCATGATTTTTGGTTATGATTTTCTCAACAAAGTTCGTCATCCTGATTTTCTCCTCGTTGTTTGCCCTCAACATAGAGACCCCATAACCCTTCTCTTCGTTCAGACATCGCCTCTCAACGCCTCAAAGCTATAGAAACCCACCCATCATCATNAAAGGGGAAATCAAGAAATGATTTTGGATGTAGTGCAATACATAAATACAGGGCTTGCTAAGCTTATAGGATTGCTAAGTTTCATAATAAGCATGCTTGGCAGGAAAAAATAAGATACTAATTGTCTTTTTTTATAGATAGATAATAACAAACTAATTGTGACTCCAGCTAAAATGTCTTCCTGGCTAACCAGAGCTCCCATATGATCAAAGCAGGAATTAACTGAGCTAAAAATTGTAAATGATTTGCTCCTTTAAAATAAGTCCTCCAAGGAGAGAATTTACCTTTGCTATTGGAGGAAATAGAAAATACCCTGAGCTGATTAGAGAAGTAAGACCATACACCTTTAGCAAGTTGGCCATCATGAAAAAGATGAGCAGCAGTTTCAGTCCCCCCACCCTCATGGCAGTCACATTTTGATACCAAAGGAATGCCAACACTCTGAATATTAGAATCTAAAGCCACCCCATTGTGTGGCTTGTGCCAACTTCCAAAGAAAGATGCTGATTTTCAGAGGTAAATTTGACTTCCAAATAGAACTAGACCAAGAAAAGGGAGGATAATGTTGTGTCAATAGCTCCCATGCAGATTTAGATTATGTTTGGGAGGTGAGATGAGAATTTTGTGTTTTGTTTTAAAGTTTAAAATATTATTTTTTAGTTTGAAGATTTGAAAAAGTTAAATTGGAATTTGAAAAAGTTGTATTGGGATTTGAAAAAGTTAAATTGTTTATTATATTTTGTATGGGAATTTGAAAAAGTGTAAAGATGAGATGAGATGAAGATGAAAATTTTAAGTAAAACTTGTTTTCCAAACATAATCTAAATCAGGGCTCATCTGGGGTCTTGTGCTCAAACCTTGGATGCGGGTCTCCTCAAAGCACAGCTAGGATGTTAAAGGGACCCCACATACTAAGCAATATTGGACTGTGGAGAAGAAAAAAGTATTAGTTCCGATTGGTGATTCAAATTCGTAATTTCTGTAAAATAGCCTACCTGAGAAACTAAAATATTATGCATTTTCAATTTGAAGAGTTTTTTTTTTTTTTATAGCAATTGGTGATTTCTGTAAAATAGAATACACGGACTGGCTAGGTAGGATGACGAACTGGCTATGTCGAACTGCTAGCGATGGTCTGGTAGTGGTGGCAATGATTGGTGGAAGCAACAAGCCCAACTCGTCTGGTAGAAGAGGGAAAGGGAAACAATTCATTCGTAGGACTTTTAATTCTAGCTAGCAATCTCATGCAGTGCTCCTCATGGCTTTAACTTATGCAATGCTGAGATGGAGTTTTATTATTGGAGGCTGTTAAAGGGCTAAAAACAGCCCAACCGTTCCAAAGCATTTCTCATTTTAAAATAACTAAAACTACAAGGTGTTGTTTCTAAAAGGGAAAAGCTTGGGCCGGACGAGTTTAAAATGCAATTTCACACCTGGCCAATTATATCTTGACACGTAAGCCATCTAAAAAAACGCTTGCTGCATCTCAAAGCAGTCGATTCCCTCTCATCTATTTTCCTTCTCCACACGTAATTCTTCCGTTATCTCCATTCTTCGATTCTCGCTGCTGCACTGCACCTGCAAGCCTCTCCGTTCCCATCAGCAAGCCTCTGGGTTGGTCACTATTGTCATCTCATAATTGAAAATTTTTGTTGCCTGTAATTGGGTTGGATAAGTTTCATTTCATCGTTCCCTTCGACTTTGAGTAAGTTTTATCTTTCTATTTTTATTTATCTTTATGATTATTTTTATGGAACTTTTCTTGGAGATTCAATCACTGAATTTTTCTAAATCATTTTCTAGTCCGTTTATTTACTCACGTAGTTTCTACCAAAATCCTTATCATCTTGATTTTTCTGGGACCCAAGTCCTTGATCTGTTGCCTTTTAAAGTTTTCATGCCTAATTTCTTCGCATCCATCATTAGTGGGCTTCCTCGTTTCTTTTCTGAAGATTTAATCTTGTTTATATATTGATATGGATATTGTTTTTCTTCTTTTCTTTTTTATTTATCATTGACTTGTTGCTTTGTCTACGTATTAGGTAGCTCTGGGCCTCTGGCTGTATGGCTCGCTTTTGCAGGTGCTGATGGGAACGGAGAGGCTTGCTGCTTGGAGAGAACGGAGGATTTATGTCTGGGTTGGTCGGCTTGAGAAGGGTTGATGCAGGTGTAGTGCAGCAGCGAGAATGGGAGCACGGAGAGAACAGAAGAATTACGTGTGGAGAGGGAAATAGATAAGAGGGAATCGGCTGCTTTGAGATGCAGCAAGCCTTTTTTTGATAACTTACGTGTCAAGATACAATTGGTCAGGTGTGAAATTGGGTTTTAAACCCGTCCGGCCCCGAGCTTTTCCCTTTCTAAAAATATAAAAGCACAGAGAGGCAATCCAAAATCGTGTAGAGTACAAGGAGTGCATGACCAAATTTTCCTTTAAAAAATAAGCAAGAAATGGAGCTTAACAAAGTTGGTTCCATAGTTTCTTAACGGTAGAGAAGATTTTTTCATTGAAGATTATTAACTTAGGCTTCGTTTGGATACAAGAAAGTATTTCATCTCATCTAATCTCATCATTATAACTTTTTTAAATTCCTACATAAAATATAATAAACAATTCAACCTTTTCGAATCTCAAAACAATAATAATTTTAAAAAATTAATATTCTAACAATATTTATTCAATTTTTAACTTTTAACTTTTATCTCCACTTACTATCCAAACAGCACGATTTTCCATATACAAGCTATGTAGCCTTTGGTGGAATATTTAAACATAAAGAATAAAGGAAATAATTTTAGGAAAATTAATTTATAACTAATTTACAATTCTATTTGTAATGTATAGTAATTTTGTAAAATTGAACTATTTTACAACCGGACTAACTAGTTATAAAATTGAACTAATTTAAAACTAATTAGTCCGGTCGTAAAAATTGATTGGACTAACTAGTTACGACCGGTGCGAATTAGATCGATTAAGGAAGTTTCAGTTCAAGAAAGTTGTAAACTTTGATTTTTAGTCCGGTCTTTAGATAGGGTTTTTTCACCCCATTTAGAATTCTTATACAATTTTTTTGTCATTTTTTTCAGTAGTTATATACAATTGAAAGTAAGTAATTATGTAATTTTCTTCTGATTAATTATATGTAATTATGTAATCTTGTTCTAACCTAATTATTTATGCTTAGACTATATAAAATGCTAAAGGTTAATAATTTAAAGATAGGTATTAACTATTAATGATTGATAATAAAATACTATTAACTGGATTTATTTATTATATGTAATTAAAATACTTAATTAGACAATTTAGATTAAATCATTCACTTAGTTGATTCTTTTAATCATTTTATACAAATTTTTTATCAAAAACTTTGAAAAAAGTAAAAGAGAAGAGAAAAAAGACCTAGACCAAAACACTGCGATAAGTTTGACTGGACCGAACCAAAGAGGTCTGGCCTGGTCCGGCCAGGTCCAAAGGTCTTAACAATCAGATCTAGTTCGAAACTCTTCTCCAAACCCGATCAGGCCATACTGATTATAGCCCTAAGCATGATTATTTTGATTGATCTAAGTAAGTTGTACGATAACTTTAAAAGAGTAGTAGATATATTATTATACATCCACGATCTTATTTGCTCTTATGGTAGACGAAATAGTGGTCTTTAGCATTAGTCATTCTGTGTCACTAAGTAAAATTTGTCCACATAAATATTGTTGATGCCTAAATTCACATAACAGGCTGGAATGGAGGAAATGATTATTCTCGGTCCACGATGATGATTCGGGCGTCGATATGGTGCTCTTCACATTCATCCATAAAATAAATATAAATAACCAAATAAAAATAAAGAAAAAAAGACACAGAGATGTACGTAGTTCAACACAAAAACCTACATCCACGGGTTGTTTGGGGGAAAAATCCAATATGATAGATCAATAACTCATGGTTTCACATATCGCTCAATACAATAGAGAAATCTAAGATTTTAGGAGGTTGAATACGATGCCTCCCTTGAGAGAGATTTGGTAGAGTTGCTATGTATGGTGGAGTTTGTGCGTAAAGAACTTGACAATGAGGCAAACTTACATACTGTTTTAGAATCTAAACCTCATATTTGATCATTTCATGTATTAGAGTCTACAAAATCTGAAACCTAGCATTCGTTCAAGCTTATGTATAGCTCTAAAATCTAAACCTTAATTCTTATCTAAAACCTCAAATGTCATGAAACTAGTTCTTAAAATTTGCCAAAATCTAAAACCTCATATTTCATAAGACACATCCCCTGAAGCTTGCAAATTCTAAAACCTGAAATCAGAATTGTTGGTACCAACACAATAACAAAATCAGAATTAGAGATGTCGGATCACCTATAGAAACAGAGTCAGAAATAGAATCACAATGTAATGCCAGAATTTTCTCAAGTGTAACAATTCATATCAGAATCAGAGTGCTGAAAAGATACAGGTCCCATAATCATATACAAAACTTCAGATTTCATATTCGCTCTTTTTGCACAATTGAGAAACAAATGCCAAGAATTTCTTCATGTCTACACTAGTGATGACAAAAATATCTTTATGTTTTCTTATTCAAATAGTAATGCAGAACAAAATGACCAAGGTTGTATCCAATGTTCTATAATGACAGCATGCACGTTTTTCATAAAATTAACCTCATTCCAATCTTTTTATGTAAAGTCTAGCATAAGAGTATCACTTACTTGATTCTTGTAGCGTATTATCTAAGTCTTGAGTCCGACCTCTGATAGTCTCACAACCTAAATCAGAAAATATTTAATAAAGTGTTAATAACCAAAAAACACCAAAACTAGCTTTACCAATTAACAAAAAGCAAGCACAAGTCTAACTTTACTAATGAAAATTCATAACCTGAATTACAATTTCAGCATGTACAATTCCATCATAATACCTCAAACCTTAATTACATAACACAACCTCCAATAAGCAATACACAACAGTTTAGCCCATTCTCCTCAAATTTGCTTCACCATTCACAATACGTACATCAACCAAACAATCTACACGTTCAAAAACACACACCCTTCGCTTTATAAACCAATAACCAATCTACATTTGCCCGATGTGTTAAACTGGTGCGTCCAACAACTACTCAGTGACCAATCAATCCTAAACAACCATAAAGAAACTTTGGACAACCACATAACTCAACCCACAAAAACACATAACTGAACCCAAACAACCATATAACTAAACTCACATAGCCAACATCAACCCAAACAGACTCCTTATGCATTCCTCTATCCACCTCACACAATGAAAAGCCTCCTAAAACAACAACTCAACAAGAAAGTGCACAACCAATAGGTTCTACCATACAAACATAGTCCATTAGCAATTTTGATGAATCATAAATTATTCATATTGCTAATTCTTTAAAAATTTTCAAAAATCATAAATTATTCATATTGCACATGTAATGGAGCTACTGAGCCTAATACATTAGGGTATCATACCTAATGTTGTGTGGTAGTCGGTGGAATGAGAGATCGAAGCGACACTATCCAGGGATGTAACTACTACCCTATGATCCAACAATAACACTAGTGTTTGAATTTATAATTTTTCTTAGGGATATCAGGCGACGGAATAAATTGAAATCACAAGCGAAAAGGAGTTTCTTTGGTGATGAGGGATGTCCGTAGACTACGATGACCTCGGGTGACTACAGCCTAAAATTTAGAGATGAAGGGAGGACATGAGACAAAGAACAATTAACCAAAAGTGGGAAATTCTCGCCGATGTCCAGGTTTTTGGGAACCAACACAACAAAAATTGCACCACCAAACAGAATCACAGGGGTGGGAGAGATATGAAAAATCAACTATTGAGATAGAGAGATACAAATTGAAGTATATGGGAGAGAGATGGAAGGAAGGAACTTACTGGCATTGAAAATCACCAAAAGTGGCGTGGAAGTGGGACGTGCTACGACACTAACATCGATGGGGTCTGGGAGAGCGACATTAACAGATTGCCACAACGAATTTTGTGAGAAAGAAAACAAGAGAGAGAGAGAGAGAGGGAATGAACAGAGAGCTTAAGAGAAATTTTCTTATCGTTGTTTAGCAAGAATTCGACGAGGGCTCTGATCTAAAACAGGGAACGACAAGAAAGGGCCTACTGGGAGTAGGGCATGAAGGAGATTGTAATAGCCCGTTAGAAATTCAATGGTGGAATTTCTATAGGCTTTAGGAGCTTTGTAAAAACACCGTAAGTTTTCATGATTCGACCAATTGCGTAAGTTTTAATCTATGAGCATAATCAGAGTTATCACTCACTATGGTGCGAAAAGTGAGATCTTAATTATTTAAAATAGTTAGAAGTGTCAGAATGCGGTATGGTCTAAGCCATTAGACTTAGTTGATTATTTAGGATTTTATAGCGCAATACCTTATTTTCATATTTTCAGACGAAACGCTTATTCAAAACTGTTTTTATTTTTAGGGGCACTTTGGGGTTGAATTTCAGTAAAGGATTTTACTATAAGTTAATATGGATATTTAAGATTTTCAGTACTAAGTTTATTATTCACTTTTCTGGAATAAATAGTGACGCCCTCAACCTCTGCTTGGGATGGAACGAAGACTTAAAGCGTCGGGACATGCAATACAAGGTTACATACCCCTGCACATGACAGTTAATATGCAATGTATCATAGTATGCAACTAGCAATATGTAATAATCGCAGTGAAAATAAAGGTGAAAGTATAACTTATGCCAGAATAACTAAAAATATCTCAATTTTATTAGTAATCATCAAGTGCAAAATACCAATGTAACATAATCTAAAGTCAAATCATCCGCTTCATGCGTTCAAAAGCATGAAGGACTTGGGCTATAAACATCAGGATTTAATCCAATCTCCTCTCAAGGTTCGACTCCTCCTCAATCATGCAGATCAAACGCTCCATCTATCTTGTCCTCCTCAAGTCCTGACATAATTTCTATCATTCCAAGTGGAAAGATAGTGGTCCTATAAAGGGTGAGATTTACTCGAAATCTTAGTAAGTTAAACAACCAACTTGCACAAAGATAAATTAAACATGAAGCATGATAAATATGCAATGCATGAGATGCAAAAAAAATCAGTATGCATGTCTCCCATCCTTTTTTTTTTTAATTTTATAATTAAGAGAAGGTAGTCACCTGTCCAATAGTGACCTCTGCCCAAGTTTATTAATCAGCCCTTACTTGTGACGGAGAAATGCCGTGGTAACAATCATACTACTTGGCATTGTACAAAAAAAATGTAAAATAAAAATAAAAACCCCAAGTACTCAAAAGAACAAAAAAACTCTCAAGACTAACTTATAACAAAAGACCAAAACACATCTTCAAAATATATCAACTACCTTCAACACTTCCAAATCTGAGGCAACCCACATGAATCTGTTCTAATGATGCCTTTCAATAGATGAGGAAGTCCCGTCTGACCTAACCATACATGAGATATGCCACTACTTCCTAGCTGGGCCAAAAAGTCGGTAGCCTTATTTCCTTCCCGAAAAATGTGACTAACATAAAAGTTAATCTGGCCCAACATCGCTACTATTTCTTCCCAGAAATCCTCTAGGTACCAAAGATTGCACCTTCCATTTTTAATCCAATTCACAACTATTAAAGAGTCCATTTCAATAAATAGATTATTATATCCCCATTGTTTGCAATGTCTCCCATCTAGATTCCTTAACATTTTAGAAAAATGGAGGCACAATTTTTCATTCAGTAAATATTTTTGCCATCATTTTTGAGAGCATAACTTCATCATTATTAGCAATTCATAATTAACATCATAATGTGTGGTAACGTCACAGTTCCTTGTATGCACTGTGAGTACCTGTCGGTGATTGTAGTACAACTCACGTTGAAACTATGTTGTCTATAGATTCGTTCTCAATGCATTGGTAATATAACATAATATCATGAAAATCATAATATGTACACCCTTCAGCATTAGGTATCATAACATGTTTACTTCACTCCGGTGTTCTTTAAAAAGAACCCATTCGAAACTTGTTGACTGTTTTTTATCAATCTAGGGGTCACCACTCCATTATTAAACACTCTGGAGTGGACAAAAAAGTTTCACTAGGATAATTCTCCATCCTAGCCTTTGGGGTCATGAGAAAAATTCTTTTCATGCTATGCTTGAAAAATATTTTTCATAACTTGTACATATGCAGCAAACTTTCATGCAAAAATGACATTTATAGATGCAATATACAAAAATGGTGAACAACATCACATGTCATATAAATATGTACTCAATGTATCATATAACATAATATTTTATGCTCAAAATGATAATTGAAATATGAACGAAATATTTGTTAATAATTCATAAATAATCTATCAAGGTGTAAGTTGGAGACTAACTTACAAACTTCCCGAGTAACCAAAAAATATTGTAGCTGCTGAAATCAAGTACGTACTAAGTTATGATCAATACTACTATGGATGAAGTTCAAAATCAAAGGTTTCAAAAATAGATATTTACATAAATACCCCTAGACTCTAAAAAATTATCGTTAAAATCCTAAATTTTCACTAATTACTAACGAACTCTAAATTTAATAAAAAATTCATGGATCTCATATTTTTGGCATTATAAAACCATCTATGCCATTGAATTTTTGAAAATCAAAGTGGAACTTGCCCAAACAGTCCCAACCCGTGGTTAATGCCTAAATGTGTTTTCAATTATTGATCCCTATGAATGCATGCATATTGGTTTTTGTTTAATTATAAATGATCACCAACATCTTTAATGACATAATGAAGGCTAGATCTTGGATAATGAAGTTCATTTCAACACTTAATTATGGTTAAGATATCCTTAATCTCCAATTTATTCAAAACCGATTAATATTTAATGATCACAAGATAGATTTAAAACCTATCATGACATGATTTCAATCAAAAATAAAACCTTCAATAATCATGCTAAGACAATAATAAATCATATCAAATCATGTTTAAGACATGCCATACCTAAATTTCTACTTAAAAAATTTAAACACTTAAACCATTCTTAATGAACCCTGGTTTTGAATCAAGCATGGTAACCTTTTCTAAATTCATCCAAAAATTACTTCAACACTTATAACCTCAACTTGACATGTAAACTAAGATCAAGGGAAAAAGAACTTACAAATTCCGTAGGCCACTCAATCTCCCAACACAATAACACCAAGAACTTCAAGAATACTCAAGAACTCTCAAGAACTTCACTCGATTTCACTCTATTGCTCACTAAGGGGGAAATATGCTCTCAAGACTCAAGAGAAGGCTTGGAGGAGACGTGTGGAGAAATGATGAAGTGAGGGAGGTATTTATAGGCTTCAAGAGGGGAGGGGGACATTGGTTTTGGCTCCAAGGAAGTGAATATGAGTGGTGGAGGTGGGAGGTGGAGTGTTGATTGCATTTTCCAGATTTGTCATGGTTTGGTCAGCTGAATAGTGACCTAAAGTGTCATCATTTCATCATGGCCAAGAGCTAGAAGACGTACATAGGTGCTGGGGGTTGCTTGATTCAGATTGTTGAAACAAAAATTCACAAGACAAGTAAGCCATAGCCAAAGGTTTTGGGGTTTTCTTCAAAACTGTCCAGATTTTGATCCCTCATTTGTCTCATCCTCTTGGTGTGGTTTGTGGGCATAATTACCATCATTGAGTACCTTTCTTAGGTGGGTAAAGATGCATGAGTTGTGGCGTGGGGAGGGTGGTTCAGCCATGGTTAGAAGGGTGGTTGAAACTCAACTAATTCGGTTTCCATCCAACTAGTCTTTTGGGTGCAATCGATTTTGGTTTGATTTCTGAAACCAAATTTTGTCCCAAGGCATGGTCTGGGTTCAAAGGGGTCTCATGATATTTTTAAGTAACATAGTACCCTTGAGAAAAAAGCACCAAAAGATTGGGGTTAAGGGCAAAACAATACATGCACTCAAAGGGCATGCATGTTTGCCAATTGGTGTAGTTTTGGAATTTGATATGTCATTTCCCCTAATGACTTGTGTGGAGGTTTATCTAGGGTTTTAGTATGATCTAAGAGTGATGTAATTGAGTAATAAAACAAGAAAATTCATATCAAAAGGTTAAGGAAAGATTAAGAAAGAAAATTAAGCTCTAAAACATGGTTTAATTATCATTAATCATAGGTAAGTTGATTAATGGTCTTAACTCAATTTCAAAACTAAATTTGGGTATTTAGGGTATAACATGAGCTTGAATAAGCCCATGGTATGGTGTATTGGGCTCTCAAATTGAAGAAAGAAATAGAAGTAAAACAAGGATTTGGGCCTTGTGGGCTTAAAATGACCATGAGTGTGGCTTAATGGTCCAAGGGCTTTTGGCCTTAAGTGAGTGGGGGCCTTGATTCAAGATTTTGAGGGATTAAAAGAAACCTCAAAATCACTAAGATGGGCTTGAAAATTTTTGATTTGGCCTAATTGGGCCATGGGCCTATTCTACACCAAGTTTGACCCAAAGGCCTTAAACTTTCTATACCTTGGGCTTAACTTCTAAGGTTCTACAAGAAAAACCTATATCCTTGTAAGACTCAAATTGGTCCAAGGGTTATGGTACCTATTTTTAGTCCACCACATCCTTAGAGAGTTAGAGGCCTAAAGTCTTTTTGTCCATCAAGTTGGGCCTAATGCCTTTACTATTACTAAGTTAGGTCCAATGACCTTACATCCTTTTTATTGGTCCTATTTTCTAGTGTTTTCCAAGAAAGACTTAAAACTTTATATCTCCCAACTTGGGCCAAAGGCTTTTTAACATCTTAACCTTAATCCATCACATCCTTAATGCATTAGGGTCCTAAAGTCGTATTGCCTCTCTTAAAATTTTATACCCAAAAAACTTGAGCCCTTGATAAACCAATCTCTTGGGCCCTCCTTAGTCCATCAAAAAATTTTACACAAATTACTTAGCCCAATAAATTGGCAAAATCTCCAATATGCCACTTGTCATTTTGACATTAGCCTCTTGGCACCCTTCTTCAAAATTAATTAAGTACTAAAAATTCTCCAAAACAATACTACTAAACCAATCAAGGTCCAAAAATCTTTATTTTTCTAAAAAATTAATATTGCGCTAGAATCTTCTAATAATTCTGCTAAACCCAAAGGATACGGTCTTCTTACCAACTCAAATATAAAAAAATTATTCTTATTCTAGAATAGCTCAACTCCTAATTAACTAGGATTAAGCCTACTAAGGTCAAGGCCTAAGGAGCTTTTTAGGCGGGGTATTACAAATAGTATTAGACACTTGGCACCATGAGGAACGTTTGATTGCTTGAAGGAATCAATGTGTGAGATCTTGTCACTTAAGCAAAAATCCTATTCCATTCGACTAATCAAATTGTGACAAACCAAAAAGGATTTTCACTCTAATAAATCCTATATGATTGGGATCCAACTAAGAATCCAAAAAAATGGTGGAAATCGAAATTCTAAACTGTTTTATCTAAACTATAAAGTTGACCTCCAAAACCATATTGAATCAGTTTCTAGCATTGTATTTAATCGCTTGATTAAATTACTTCCACATGCGATTAATCCTTCAAAATTGTGTTAGAACATCATTACCCAACCTTGTTAACCTTGGATATTTTATTGGGTTAAGAGAAATCAGATTTGGGCTTGATAGCAACTTACCCTCTTAAAACCCAAAACTGAGCCCCATTCAGTTTAGGCTCATTAAGGCCCACGAATTTGGCCACCTTAGCATTTATTTTGACTAAGATATTTCATCCTACATATGGTTGATCAGATTTGTTCAAGAGGACCTAGAAGATTCTTGAAGTGAATAACTAAGGGGATACCTCACTCTTTCAATTCTACTCTCAATCTAGAGGAAATATCTTAAGCTGATTTTTGTAAACTTTATTGGAAGAAAAGATCAACACTCAAGATTCATTCCAGAATTNCTTTTTTAAAAAAAAAAAAAAAAAAAAAAAAAAAAAAAAAAATCACAAACAGTTTTTTTGAACTGTAAGTATTTCTCACAAACTTTCCTACATGTAAGTTGTTCATTTTTTAGTCTAGTTTACTCGGATACCTTATTTGTTCAATTGAGATATAAACTGAAGAGTATGTCATATTTTTGAGTTTTTGACCAAGCTGATTGATTGATCTTGGTCCAAAATTTTTATGGAGCATTGCTAACATGAGTGTATGATTATTGGTTGAGGATTTGTTGCATGATTAAAAGTTTTGGTAAAAGATTTTCTTAGACTTAGAAACTTCAAATCTGGAAGAGGAAAAAGAGTTTCTGTATCGAGAAAGTTTAAATCTTTTATGGTCTAATCTTATTTCAATGGCTTTGATATTTTTATTTGAGTATCGTAAGTCTCTCTTTTTTTTTTTTTTTTGAGAAAATGGTAACTTCATATTAAATCTCAAAAGAGGAGATTGTGAATACATTGAGGATAATCCTCTACAAGAATCGAGTCCTCATACAAGTCTAGAGAACTCTTTGCCAGAATGTGAGCCACTGCATTAGCTTGTCTACATACATGAACAACAGACCAGGATTGATACGAGCATAAGAGTTTCTTTATGCCTTGAAGGATGAAGCCTATGGAACTCCAGCTTTCCACTGTATCGGATAAACCATTAACCACCAGTTTAGAGTCCCCTTCAAAGATAACATTGTTAAGTTCAATCTCGATACCAAACTGTACTACTCTCAAGGCAGCAGGTGCTTCTCCCAGTAGGGGGTCGGGGAAGGAACATCTTGGGCTCCTGAGGGTAGCAGTAACCAGGCCATCCCAATCCCTGATTGACACACCAATGCCCACCCTGCAATTGACTTTGTTGATGGCTGCATCCCAATTCATTTTATAAGAGTTGATGGGAGGTTTGCACCAAGTAACAACAGGTTGGTTTTGGGTTGTTGTCTTACCCTAAGATATGTCTAACTCTTCAAAATCTGATATGCACGTGCAAACTAGTTTTGTAACCTGTTGGGGAGGCAAGAATCTGGATTCAAAAACAAACTTGTTCCTCCTATGCCAGAGCTCCTTTGCAGTAAAGGCTAATTTGGCGTGCTTCTCAAGGGGTAGAGTAGAGAATAAATCTGTGAGCATATCATGGAAAGGAATCTCCTCAGTCCTGCTTTTTTGTAGTCTTCTTGAGCTGATGCTCCATACATCTTGGGCTGCTGCACACGTCCATAGGACATGGGATGTAGTCTCTGGATGAGTTAAGCATATTGGGCACATAGGTGAATCAATGATCTTCCTTTGGAACAAGTTAGCTTTGGTGGGAAGAATGTCCTTGGCTGATCTCCAGAGGAACATTTTGATATTATTTGGCACTCTAAGCTTCCATAACAGTTTCCATAGAGCCCCATAATTAGTTTGATATGAGCCTTGCCCCTGACTGATGTCATTCACAGCCACTTGGAGAAGGTATGTTGATTTAACTGAGAAAATTCCGTTTGAAGTGCATCTCCATACCAGCTTGTCATTGCTATTACAGGGACTTATGTGTATCCTTGGTATGATCTCAGCTTCCTCAGGGATGAAAACTCTTTGAATGAGGTCAAGGTTCCAAGAGTGAGTGTCTTGGTTGATCACTGAGCTCACGGTTGCTTCTGAACTGAGTATCTTGGGAGGAGATTGACTTTTGAAAGATGTTGGAGTGGGCAACCATCGATCTGACCAAATCTTAACTTTGTTACCATTGCCTATCTTCCATATAAGGCCTTCACTTAGTAAAGATCTAGCTGCTATGATACTTTTCCATACAAAAGAATCACCCCTCCTTACTTTAGCCGTGAAGAAGTCCTCTGATGGGAAGTACTTGGCTTTTAGAACTCATGAGGCTAGAGATTGAGGGTTGGTAATGAGCCTCCAAACTTGCTTAGCTAATAAAACTTTGTTGAAATCTTCTAAATCTCTAAAGCCTAAGTGCCCTACCTGTTTGCTCTTTCAGATCCCTCTCCAACTTAGCCAGTGCATCTTTCATTTTTGGTTTCTTATCCCCAACCAAAAGGATTGCATCAATTTATTAATGTTCCTCAAAATAATCTTGGGAATTTGAAAAATCCCCATGCAGTAGGTGGGGATGGCTTGAATGACTGACTTCAACATAATTTCCTTTCCTGAAAGCAAGTTTGTTTTCCAGCTACTCATTTGGGCTTTGATTCTGTCAAGAATAGGATTGAAGGCCCTTGATTTGTTTTTTCCTACATAAGAAGGTAAACCAAGGTATTTCTCGAAAGGGCCTGAGGCTTTAATACCAGCAGTGGACAAGATGGAGTTTTGAATCTCATACTTTGTATTCTTGCTAAAATAGATTGAAGACTTCTCAAGATTTAGCCTTTGCCCGGAAGCTGCTTCATAGGAACTTATGATGTTGTGTAGCCTGCTCCATTCTTGCACCTGAGCTTTGCAAAAAACTAGGCTATCATCTGCAAAGAAGAGGTGATTTACAATCATGGATCCTCTAGAAATGGGGTATCCCGAGATTAAGCCCTCCTGCTCAGAATGGTTTAATGCACAAGTGAGGATTTCTGAGCAAAGAATGAACAAATAGGGAGAGAGAGGATCTCCTTGGTGTATGCCCCTAGAAGGCTTGAAGGTTGGTTGGGGTGTGCCGTTTAGTAAGATTGAGTATGATATGGTTCCAATGCACTGCATGATTAATTCAGTCCAACCCTTGTCAAAACCCATCTGGTTTAGAACTTGGTGAATGAAGGACCACTCAAGCCTATTATATGCCTTGCTCATATCGAGCTTGAGGGCCATGAATCCCTCTTTGTTGTTCCTCCTTTTGTTTTTCATTGAATGTAACAATTCGTAAGCCACTATAGTGTTGTCTGAGATCATCCTTCCTGGAACAAAGGCACTTTGGGTGTCTAAAATTAATTGAGGCAGGATGGATTTTAGCCGATTTTCAATGACCTTGGCAATGATTTTGTATAATACATTGCAAAGACTAATCGGCCTATAATCAGTGACATACAAGGGGGTTTGCTTCTTGGGAATGAGGGTGATGAATGTGTGGTTTATTCCTTGAAAACCAGATTTTTTGTTGAGGAATTCTAAAACAGCAGCTACCACCTCATTTCCAACCGTGTGCGAATGCCTGTGGAAGAAGATAGTAGGGAAGCCATCTGGGCCAGGCGACCCCAGAGGATTCATTTTAAATATTGCATGCTCAATCTCCTCTCTAGAATAAGCCTTAGTTAGAATAAAATTCATCTCAGGTGTGACTATGGCTCTGAAGTGTTCTAGTAGGGAGATAGGAGGCGATGGATTAGAGGATGAGAAGAGGTCCATAAAGACTGATTGAAATTCTCCTCCAATTCCTACTGGTGTTGTCAAGCACTGACCTTTAGCTATTTGAAGCTTCTGAATTAAGTTCCTTTGTTTTCTAATCGAGGCACACTTGTGAAAGTATTTGGTATTTCTGTCACCATCTTGGAGCCATCTTTGTTTGGCTCTTTGGCGCCACTGAAGATCAAGTTCCCCAAAGGACACATCCAATTCCTTTTGTAAGGTTTTAATCTGGTCATTATCCAGACCAGTATTCGAAGCTTGCAGTGATCTCAAAAGCTCGAATTTGGCAATTAAGGCCTGTTGGTGAGATTTTCTAGAAGATAAGTTCCACTCTTTCAGTTGGTATCTACATCTCTCAAGACCCCTTCTTATGACATCTACCCATGAACCAGACCTAAGAGCCCCTTGCCAAGCCCTTTTGATAACACTCTCACACCCTTCCATCATGGCCTAAGAGGCCTCATTCCTGAAAACCTTCTTGCAGATGATTGGAGAGGCTTCAAAAGACAAGCTTGAGATGAAGAGGGGGTTGTGATCAGAACATAAAGTAGGTAAAATGGATACTAAGTTTGAATAAAAAAAAGTATTGCCACGCATTATTTGATAATCCCCTATACAGTCTTTCTTTAGTGAAGTTGTCACCCTCACGGTTGTTACTCCAGGTTAATTTGGCACCCTCAAATCCCAGGTCCCCGAGACCACAATCTACAAAGGTTTGTCTAAAATCTTCCATTTGTTTAAAGGGTCTGGGAGGGCCACCCATCTTCTCACAATGAGAGGTAATTTCATTAAAATCTCCCATGCACAACTAGGGAGTGTTATGATCCACTTTTAGTTGCCTTAGAAGATTCCAGCTTAAGTTCTTGTTGGCAGTAATAGGCTGCCCATAAAAACTAGTGATGATGACGAGTTTTTTTGGATTACTAGTTTGGACTTGGAGGGAAATGTGACTAAGGGAATATGATAACAAATTTGCTGTGGTAGCATTCTTCCAAAAAAAAGCTAGACCACCACTTCGGCCAATGCAGTCCACAATGAAACTGAAGTCATATCCTAGCTTGTTCCTTATGAATTCCATTTTCTCTCTTCTACACTTTGTTTCAATTAAAAAAATTAGAGATGGGGCCTTAACTCTCACCAACATTTGGAGTTCTTTAACTATCCAAGGGTTCCCAAGCCCTCGACAATTCCAGCATAGGGTGTTCATGGGGATGGGCAGGGCTGTTACACAGCCTCTGCCATGGTGTTTTGTTTTAGTCTTTTAGATGACCTCGTGGGTTTTGCTGTCAAAGCAGTGGATCTTTTTTTTGTTTTTGATGGTAACAGGAGTCGCAGTGGAGTTAACCATACAAGTTTCATCACTCAGGCCTATCTTCCCACGGGCCCTCCTTTTCCACTTTGACAAAAAGTGGTTTTTTGTTTGTAAGTTTGGGACTAACTGGGGTTACAAAGTAGAGGGACTTACAAGAGGATTATCCACTGTGAGAGTTATATTGGTGCAAGTGGACTTGACAGCTATTGTAGGAGACACCCCAAGGCAGGTGGAGGTTTCCTTATCTGATCTATGGGGCGGTTTGGATTGGAAGGAGAGTTGAGATGAGTTGAGATAGTTTGTGAATAGTAGAATAAGAGATTTTATGAATATTATTTTTTAATATTATTATTATTTTAAGATTTGAAAAAATTAAATTATTTATTATATTTTGTGTAGGAATTTAAGAATGTTGTTTTGGGATTTGAAAAAGTAAGAATGTTTGGTGTGAAAATTTGGGAAAATTGTTTTGGGATTTGAAAAAGTAAGAATGTTTATTATATTTTAGTGTGGGAATTTGGGAAGATTTTTTTGAGATTGAAAAAAAGAAAATATTATTATATTTTGTATAAAAATTTAGAAAAGTTATAATGATGAAGATGAGATGAGTTGGGATGGTTGAGATGGGTTTGACAGTTGACACTATGTGCCTTTGACCGAAAATTACCCACTCCCCTTTCCCTTTCCAAAGCATAGTCTGGATGCATAGGTTCACACGGGTCTGTACCTAGAATATCAGCTAACTTTTGAGCAGTTTTTTTCCCACCAAAATCAGACCCTTGGTTATTGGAGCTATCTCTCCGGCCACTGCTTGAAACCCCCCTCTAGGGACCGTTTGATTGCGTCTGGTAATGGTTTGATTTTTGAGTGGGTTCAACACTGAGCCAGGGACCATATTGGAGCTGGGACGTTGCCTGAGTGCTACCATCTGAATGATGTCTAGGGTAGGTTTGCTGAGCATGCAAAATTATACCACAGTGATAGCAAAAGGAGGTAAGCCTTTCATATTTGAAAGGTATCCATGTGCGAGAGTCACCTGTAGTGATTATACGCCCCCTGGCCAAAGGTTTTGAAATGTCAAGCATTACCTTAGCACGTAGGACTCTCTTCATGCTCTGTCTTTATCATCAACATCCACCATAAGGACCTTACCAGCACTGGCACTGAGTCTTTCTCCCATTCTTTTGTTCATGCCAGCAAAGGGTAAATCATGAAGTTGGATCCAAAAAGGTTCCGAAGAAAACACAATATCTTTTAAGGCAAGTCTGCCTGTGCACTCCTGATGGGAAATCAAGTTTTTGTCAAAAGACCAAGGTCGACCAGATAATACCCTGGATCTCACAGTGGGGCTATGAAACTCTATCAAGAACTTGTTCCTTCCTATGCCTTTGAATGATATCCCACCTGCAGCATTCCAGACCTTGGTCATAGTTGTTTTGAATGCCCCTTTGTTCATTTCCCTATCTAAAACTACCAGTGCTGCTAGACAAGAGTTGCTTATGTCTTGTGCTAGCGAGAACTCCTCCTCCAGGAGGAGGAGTTCTTGTTGTTACTCCTCTGTGAGCTTGAGGCCCCTACAAAGATGGGATAGTTCCTCCTCCATGGAAGTTCAAGTCTAGTGAATGGATATTACTGTAAGGATACCCGACTCTATGGATCAACAAGATCCAAGAGACAAATCTCAATGCTCCATAGGAGCATAGAGAGAAAAGCCCCATCCACGAGAGAGAAGCACCCGCTAGTAAGTTAGCAATTCCCGTAAGCCTTTTATATATATGTTAGAATATTGTTTTGAAAATATTTGATACTAGCTTCAAAGATATGAAATTTTATGCAAGGAGATATTCGGATAGGCCAAGTGATGGTGTTCATGGCTAAATTCATGTTTTGGTTGATTGTTAACCATATGATCTTGAGTTTAAAGCTTTAGATCTATTTTAGAACACATTTTTAAACCATGTGATGTTTTGGTTTAAATATCACATCTTTTTAAGTCATGGATCAAGAGGTTGATCAAAACAAGTTAGAAACAAAAATCAAGCGACATAACCTATGTAAGTTTCGGCTTTTATAGAGTTTTAATGGTTGTGTTTAGTTTTAAATTTTTTTGAATTGATATTTGAGTTTAGAACAAAATTTATACTAGGTATGTGAATTTTGGTGATTTTTAGAGTTAGGATACAAAATTTTTAAGTTAGGGTAAAATGATCATTTTTTCACATGTAGAAAGTAAAATGATCATTTTACTCTAAATTGATATTTTTTCATATTTCTAATTGTTAGTGATTAAGTTATAACTCTTAAAAATTAATACTTTAAGTTCCTCTTGATCGTACTTGAGTTTTGCCTAGAAACATGAATACTGAGGTAAGTTAGCTTTTAAATTACTAGCAATTTAATGTGTTTGGGTGATAAGTAAAGGAACTACAGTGTATGTATGCATGTTATCATATGTGCCATGCCAAGTCATTACATGTTTATCTATTATACAGAATTTATTTTATCACTAATTATTCATCTATTATACAAGATATTGTGTTACGTATTGCTATACATTGCAAGTAGTGTGGATACGTACAATCTAACAAGATTCTATCTAGGAGATTGGTATTTAAGTGGACCGATGTGACTCTCCAATATTTTCTGGGAACCTTGAAATTCTGTCTAGGAAAAATGAATCTTTCCTGAAAACTTACTTAGTGAGTAATATTCATTTCTATAGTAAAATTCATCAAGACAATGCCAGGAAGAAGTAGAATGTCATGTATGTCATGTAATGTAATATTTATTATTACAAGTATGTCATGTTAAGTATTTTGTCTGTTATATGTTATGTCATGTTATAAAATGTTTCTATCTCAAGTAAGTCATGTTATGTTCAAGTTACCAGTTAAGTTGTACTACAATTAAGGATGATACGCGCTGCCTAGTATTACGGTCAAGACTTATGCGCTGTCGAGTACTACGGTGAAAGAGTATAATCTGCTGTACTACAGAATGATATGTCAGTTAAATTATACTACGGTCAAGGACGATATGCGTTGCCTAGTACTACGATCAAGGCTATGCGCAGTTGAGTACTATGGTGAAGGAGTAAAATCTGCCGTACTATAATCAAGTTCATGCTAAGTCCAGGAATCAGATCAAGTTCATGTTAAGTAATTAAGTTGAATTTAACCAGTTAAAGAAAAAGATTCCAAATTCTTGTTATGTTCAAGTTCACGTTCATGTCATATTATATTTACGTTCATGCAATGTTTCAAGTTCAAGTTCATATTATGTTATGTTCACATTCATGTTATGTTATGTTCATGTTCATGTTTTGCCATGTTTCAAGTCCAAAGTACATTTCAAGTTCACTTTTATGCCATGTTAAGTCAAGTTTTGGTTTAAGTTATGTCAGTTATGTTATATCAAGTTATGTTATGATTACTTGTGACTTTGATTATGCATTTATACTTTTATTGCCATGCATGCATCATTAACCAGTATGAAGGTTTTCTGTTAACTTACTGAGATTTTTAATCAAATCTCACTGTGGTAGTCCCAACTATTATTTCCTCCGAATGATAGATCTTGTTACAAGACCCAAAGGAGAACCAGGATTCGACCAACTGAACATAGTCAACTGAGCGACGGTGCAGGATCAAGGTTAATATAGTAGTTAACACAAATTACTACTTGTACTTATGGAGTTGAATCTCCAGCATACTTATGATCACAACCATTTTGAACTAGTGTTGTGATCTCTGATATTTAGTATGTTTTTATGTATGAAGTATATTTTGAGCATTTGATATATTTTGAATTTGGTGGTATTGCTAAAGAAAAAAATTATCCGTTGCGAATATTGCATAATGCTAGATGCATGTTAGAAACATTGCATCTTATATGTCATGAACGGTGGTAGGTAACCTTGTATTGCATGTCTCGACGCTTCAAATGTTCATCCAATCCTAAGCAGAATTTGGGAGTGTCACAGAGATGATGAAGAACAGTTGAAAGAATTTAAGGGAAGTGGGAAGAGATAGTGATGGGAAATAAAATAAATTGAAATGGGAGAGTGAGTGGGTAAGATAGGATCAGGGAGGTGAGAAAATGGGGAGGAAAATTTGGGGAAGAAGGAAACCATTAGGGGTGGGGGAGAAAGCAAGGGAAAGAAGGCACTAACCTCACAAAGAAAAATGACATCATTTGCTTTTGGGACTGGGCTTCTTCATGGGCCAAGGCCCCAGGCCTAGGTGTCACATTGGCTGCCCTGCTGTTTGGGTATTTGTTGTTTGTTGTTGTCTGTTTTCTAGTGAGTGGCTGATTAAGAATTAGGTTGCTTTGTTGATTTCTTTTTGGCTTTGGCTGGATGTGGTTGTCTTTGAGTGTGGCATTGTCCATTTTGTTCTATGAACTAATCTTTTGTACATGAGCATCTATAAAGTTCTAACTTATATTTTAATATTTCTTATATTTTTATATGATAAATTATATGTCAATTCATAGATAGGTTGCTTTGGAATATTAGCTTCTCTAGTGACCCGTAACAAGAGTCTTCCTCCTCTTATAGGGAAGGAAAAGTAATGATCCCTCAATAGTGTAGGACTATTTCACAAAAATTGATGGATGCCTTGTAAATGACCCAAAATGAAAGTGAACGTATTGTCACAAGACTTATTCTTGTCATTCCAAAAGATATGGTACATCAAATATGCTACGACATCTTAATTCTTGTAAGCAACATCCTCATAAAATTAGACCTATGGATAAACAAACTATGAGTTGTGAGGTAGTGAGGGATTGTATTAAATTCTTCCAAGTGCCATCTCGAACTAGTGTAGTGAGGGATTGTATTAAATTATTTAAAATTGAGAAGAAGAAGTTGAAGAAAATATTTAAGGCAGTTTGGGGGTTTAGTTTAACCACTAAGATGGATGTAGATTTAGAACTTAAGTTATATGTATATTATTGCACACTTTATCGATTGTGAATGGAAATTGTACAGAAGAATTATAAACTTTTATATGATCTCTAATCGTATAGGAGAGACTATTGGACATGAAGATTTATGTCTACAAGATTGGGGTATTGGCGAGATCTTTACTATTATAGTTGACAATGATTCCTCAAACGATATTTTCATCGAGTATTTGAGCAATTTTGTAGGAGGTCATTTGTTGAAAGAGAAGTATATTCACATAAGGTATTGTACCCATATTATGAACCTCAATGTGAATGATGGGCTAAAAGATGATGATAATTCAATCACAAGGGTGCACAATTCGGTTAGCTATGTAAGATCATCTCAAGTAAGAGTGGACAAATTCAAAGTGAATAGAGAAGGAGAAAATCGGTTCTTTAAATTAATATGCATTGATTTTCCCACAAGATGGAACTTGACTTATCCTATGTTAGGAGTAACATAAACATTTGAAAAGTCATTTTTGTGATCGGAGAAGAAAAATGATTGTTTTTTGTTTTTTTCTTTATTGTCATAGTAAACCGATAAAAGGTTCATCTACTAAGAATAATAATATCATGTCATTGTTACTTTCCAAATAATGTTATATAGAACCAACTATTCACCACTTACATCCAGGTACAACAAATCGAACATGTTGCCTGACCAAAAAGTTCATATCCACAAAATACAAACAACTAATAGTAGAAATAGGCCTCCATTTCTATCACTAGGGTGGGGTCAATGCTTTTGCCTTGAAAAACTCCTCTTGGGCTAAGTTTGCATCAAGGTCTATGATTCCGATAAATAAAACCATAGGTAGGTTAAATACTAATGACAATACTACTAATGAGAGACAATGCAAGTGAAAATACATGTATTCATAGTTATGGTGAGGAACCACCATTTGAATAAAACACAATTATATAAGTATGCAAGGAATTGCCCTCTAGGCAATCTTAAGTATACGTAACTATCATCGAAGGAGTAACCACCCTCTTATCAAAACACATAAAATTCATCATATCTCATCATATAAATACCATGTAAGGAATCGCTCCACCGTTTGACATGGGGAATCACTCTATGCGATCAACGTGCAAGCTATTAACCAATTTCAAATCATCCGACAAGGGGATTCACTCAACATTGTCAACACACCTGAAGAAAACACACATGATCATCCCAGATAATCTCTTTGCCTATTTAGCCAACTCGAAGACATGATGCATGATCAACCTGGAGAATCTCTCAACTTGTTTATCAAGTGAGGCCAAAATGAAAAATGTTCCACCCCATCATCACGGGGACTCTCTGTACCAGTATGAAACTTATGTCAGCATGAAGTAGGAATGGTGGGGAGACTCCTCAACCCGTCCATAATGATTGACACACAGTAAGACTCACGCACACAAAAACCACAATCACCACCAATGCCCACCATTTAAACACACCATCTCAAAATCATAGTGTAAAGATAATCCATAAACAAAATGAAGAAGGTATATAATATTTTTCAAGTAGAAAATAGGTAGAGTTACTGAATATGCAAAGCCTAAGCTTACAACATACTCACAAACATTTACCCCACATTCCCAGTACAGTCATAGGAGTTAACCTACCTAAACAATATTTAGAATATTACAATGGCGCCGGCACTGCGGCGCCGGCACTCCCTTTGAAGCCTTTTGCTCTCTTTGAAGACTCGAACTCCAAGCTCTCTTTGAAGACTCTGACTCCAAAGAAGATCAAACATTTTATGATCTCAAAATTGAGATTTTGTCCTTTTTTAATACCTTTTATAGGGCGGGACCATCAAGTGTCATTCAGACGTTCTTCTAAGTTCTGGTAGCTCGAATAGGAGACAATTGATCTTAGCTGGCAATTTTCCCTCTAGACTTGAAGAATTGTAGAGGCCGAGTGACTAATGGGATAAGGCACTCCCGTTTTTGCAGCTTGTCTTGGGTCCAATCACACGGTCCTTACCATAATAAGGGCCTCTCATGTGGGCCTCTCACGTGGCGTTGGACCAGACCTCTAAGATTAGACGATATGGTCTACAGGTCCATAATCTTTTTCTCCATAGGCTTACTCCAGATGTGACGTCTCAGATGGAGTATGGGCCTCTGAGTATGACACTTGCTAGCTCCTGAGCATATCTGTGTTTTTTTGGAGTGCTCGTAACTTCGTATTGGTCTTGTCCTTGACCATTGCTCGCCCTTGTACCACAAGCCATCCTTTTCTAGAACTACCATCCTCTTCACCTTTTCGTTCTCACCCTCATACTGTAAACGCAATGTTTGCCTACTTAGCATAGGGTGAAAAGTCATTTATCACCCAACACTATGATGTGTCAGCCAAGCTTTCTACAATGTGCTGCTTGGTTTACACTTTGTCTAGCTGCAAGCTGTCTGTTCAATTGCCTTTTCTTCACCTGGTGTCAGACGAACCATCCTTGGTTACTTGGTGCTAAACTGTGTCTACCAGGCTTTCTACATAGTGCCGCTTGCCCTTCCATTGGACTGGTTGCACTTTGCTTACCTCATTGCCTAATCTTCTGTAGCACCTTGCATGTAAGAAGTGGGCTCTTCCATTGCTTCCGCACGTTCCTCACATTGATGATATTCATTGTTTTTGTTCTTGATCCAAAACGCAAATTTAGTCTTTTACTTTTTTTGTTCAAAAAAAAAATGTGGTGGTAATTTCATAGAAGAAATGATTGCAAAAGTGAAACAGTACGAGGAGTATAGTATTATGTATGGGAGTTCAAGTATATGTTTTCCCTATTCTGAGCTTCCTTTCTTAGTTGATCCTAATATGATTGATTCTAAGTCTCAGTAGTAGCTTTTGGGTTGAGTATGAACAAGAAATTATTGAATCTAATTTGATGAACATATGAGAGATCGATCAAAACTTGGTATATGGTATTGAGGCACGTGCTCCAAATTTTGACATTTTGAATTAGTGGAAGATCAATAAAGTAAAGTATCCAATTTTGAAGAGAGTTGCATGGGATGTGATGACCATTTCTATTTTCACTAGTTCTTCTGAGCCAACCTTCAATATAGGAGATCATATTCCTATTTCCACTAGTTCTTCTGAGCCAACCTTCTGTATAGGAGATCGTATTCCTACGTCGGCTAGTTCTTTCTAAGCCAACCTTCAGTATAGGAGATCGTGTGCTTGACCCATTTCGTAGTTTACTATCTTCAAGAATAGTTGAGACACGTGTCTGCACAAAATTGGTTGAGACCAATACCTATTGATCTTTGTGCCTCATTGGAAAAAGTTGAAAGTTTGGAGGTGAAATCGAGTAATGGACTTATTTCTTATTTACATATTTACAAAACGTTTCATATGTTTATTTTTTTTATCAATTAACAATCATCACGTATTCTTTTTTTATAGTTGTACCCAAAATCATGCTTTACTTATGTTGATGAGGAATGACTCAAGTCTTTGAGCTTTTGAAGTTTATGGTACGAATGACTTTTTAAACAAAATTGTTATAACTTTTCATTCCAATAAAGAGATGATCTAGCAAAAAGCTTAGCATTGCAGCCAAAACCTCAGAATTGGCAAGGACCCCTCAGAAATAAGTGGCTCTTTGTACAATTAGTGGCACTGCATATGCTCAGAAATATCACAATTGTTTTGCCTTATATGCTACTAGCCCCATAGTTTTGCTGCATATTCTTTGCATTTTAGTGTTTCATACTTTCGTTCATGTCATTGAGTTTTTGGTCCTTTTTCATTTGCATTTGTAGGAAGAAACTACAACAGAGGAGAAAAAAGAACAGAAATGTTTCTGAATCTATTCCTTATATATATGTTAATGAGAAGAGGTCACATGTTCAAGAGTGACCCATTCCCAATTTTATTAAAAAACCCTCGCTTATGGTGGAGGAAAACCGTGGTAACAACCAAGCCACCCAATAAAAACTAACCCAAGAAAAATAAAAAACAATCTAAACAAACCTATAATGAAACCCAAACCAGAAATCAAAGACCCAAACAGCTTAATGACGTAAATAAGGCAAGCCTAATTTATCCAACCGAATGATGTCCCTCAAATGACTAGGCATTGAACTCAAAGCAACATGTTAAACCTTCCTCGCCTTGACGAACCAAAAATCTGCAGCTTGGTTCACTTCCCTAAACTGAAGCCAAATCGAGAAACTAACGCCTTCTAAATCCTGACGAGCTTCCTCCCAGAAATCCCAAAGGTACCAAACTGAACAACTCCCAGCAATGACCCAGTCCACCACTATTTTAGAGTCACACTTAATCTCCAGTCAAAGATAACCCAACGATTTACATAAGGCCACCCCATCCTTAAGGGCTCTACGTTCTACCGCATTATTAGTCCCGTGACCAAAACAAGCTGAAATTCCCCCAAAATAGTACCAACACGATCCCGAATCACCCTTCTTCCACCACAGGTACATGGATTTTCTCTACAGCTACCATCGACATTGAGCTTTACATAACCTGACAATGGCTTACTCCCTGAAACACTTCTTGAAACTCAGCAACAAATGTGTTGCACGGAGAGATCTAACCTTTGTAAAATCCGTTCATGCAAAGCTAAAAGGAAGCCCACTTTCGTATATGCATCCGACAGAATTCTCAGCCAAGATTTTAGAGACCAGTAGACACCATCAACAGACTCCGCACAGCCTTCCAAATGTGCTCTGCACCGTCGATGCCATATTTTCCAGGTGGGCAAGGAAAAATGCCAATGATCATACCTCTCTGTGAGTTCCTCTTTGCTAGAGCAAACCACTGGGATACGCATCCCCACCATGTTCTTGGCGTCAAAATTGAAATACCCACCTCCCTTACTACTCTTTGCCACAGCTGAGACGCAACCTCTTATGAAAATAATACATGATCGAGGGACTCAACCTTCCTAACAACACAGCAATCACATTGTGATGCCATGGAAAGCCCACAAGATTGGACCCGTGTATCCACTAGTAAGCACTGAAATCTAGCCTTCCACAACGCAACGAAAGCTTCTTCGGTAACACATTATTCCAAATCCATTGCAGAGATGAGATTGGATTCGACTTTACTCATATCAACTCCCAAGCACTTGCCGTTGAAAAACAACCATTCGTGGAAGACTTCCACACAATAATATCCTCCCCTTCTTTCCCAGCAAATATCGAGGACACAATTTCCCCTATAATACCTACACCCACCAAATTTTCAAGAAGCTCAAAATCCCAAGCATTGTCAACCCAACACTCTCTAATTTGAATCAAAGGGTTGAGTACTTCTGGCACTCTCAAACAAAGGGGACCATTCTGCATCCACTGATCAAACCAGAAAGAAATCCTGCCAGTTTTAAATTTTCAGATTATATTGTCACACACATCGGGCAAAACAGACATAACAGACTTCCAAAACCGTGAACATGAAGCTATATTTTTAGCAAGCAATAAGTGCCCACGTTTAGCATACTTAGCTTTGATAAAATGGGTCCACAGATTATCAACAGCAAGGAGGCGCCAAGCAAATTTCTTGTGGAGAGAACGTTGGACCTTAGTGAAATCCGGAAACCCCAAACCCCCCTCCAAAGTCGATCTACATAACTTGGACCAAGAAACCCTTTTCCTTTTAACACTTCCGTTAACATCACCCCAAAAGAAAGAGGATAAGATGGAGTTTAACCTCTTCAAGGTCACCTTAGGAGGATTGATCACAGATAAGAGATGGGTAGACATGCAGGAAAGCACATGCTTTACCAAAATAAACTGCCCACCTAGTGACAGTAATTTAAATTTCCACGTATCCACCTTGTCACAAATTTTATGCACAAGCGTCTCCAAAGAACTTGCCCTGAGGCGACCAGACATCAAAGGCACTTCCAAATAATAAGCCGAAAAAGTACCTTACGTAAAAGCCGATACTCTCAGAAGACCACGATGCCATGCAAGTCTGGTATGCTTAGACAGAAAAAGAGCCGATTTCCCTTTATTAATTTTTTGGCCAGACCAGCTCTCATATAACTCAAAGGTTTTAATCAATTTTTTAACAGACCGAGAATCCCCATTAGCAAAAACAAGAAGATCATCCGTGTAAAATAGGTGAGAAACCAAAGGCGCACCCACAGGATGATAAAATTTTCAATGCGTCCATCCTCAAAATTTCGCTTGAGTAATCTAGACAGAATTTCCTCCATAATAATAAACAGATATGAAGAAAGAGGATCACTTGGCACAACCCTCTAGAAGGTTTGAAGAAACCTTTGTACGTTCCGTTCATCATCATGAAAAACCAAGGAGACGTCACACATTCCGCAATTAAACGGCAAACGTTTTTGTTAAAGCCAAAACCCTGTAAAACACCTAAAAGTCCCAGTGGACTCGATCACATGTTTTAGCCATATCGATCTTCATAATAATATTCCCTCCATGATTTTTCCTATGAAGCGAATGAACCATCTCCTGAGCCAGGGTGATATTTTCAAAAATATTGCGCCTGGGGATAAAAGCACCCTATTCCTGAGAAATTAGTTTAGGCAAAAACTTCATCAATCTTCTCACCAAAATATTTGTAAAAATTTTATAAGCCATCAAACAAAGACTTATCGGTCTGAATTTGTCAAAACTTTTAGGATCTGGAACTTTAGGAATAAGCACAATATATGAAGAGGAATAGTAACTTGGCAACTCTAACCCATTAAAAACATTACGTGCCGCCTATACCACATCCTCCTTCACAATATCCCAGCACGAAGTAAAAAATTCTAAACCAAAACCATCCGGTCCAGGTGAGCTTTGGCGTGGTATTGAAAAAAGGGCAGCCTTAACTTCATCTTCCGTAGGAGACGCACAAAGCATCTCATTCTCTTTTTGTAAAATTTTAGATTCTAACAAACCAGAAAAATGCGCAGCATGGACTGTCAACACCGTGGAAAGAAAGTCACGGAAATAATCCATAGCCCCTGCATGAACTTCCTCAGGAGTGTCCAACACAGTACCATCAACAAGCTGCATCTTAGAAATGGACAAAACTTTACGTCTTTGGTTGACAATTGCATGAAAAAATTTGGTGTTTTGATGCCCCTCTTGTAGCCATTTTTCTTTGCTTTTTGAGCTAACCAAGTTTCCTTCCTATTCTCCCATTTAGCAAGCTCCATTTTAGGGATAAAAAATTGCTCTTCGACTTCACAGGTATACTCAACTTGCAGCTGATGTTCAAGGACTTCCAGCTTCTCTTTAAGTGACTTAATATTTTGGTCTACCTGACCAAAGACTTGTACATTCCAAGATCATAAAGCCACCTTCATATATATATATTTTTTTCAGTTTAGCAGCAAGGCGAACTACACCAAAACGAGTTTTCGGTTGTTTCCATATGTCTTCCACACACGGCAAGAAACTAGAATGTGAACACTACATGTTCTGAAACTTAAAAAGTGAGGGGCCATAGGAAACTCTCGGCACATTAAAGAAAAGCACCATATGACTATGATCAGAAGATTTTCGATGCAAGTATTCCAAGTAAGAAGACCCAAACGTATTAGCAAAAGCAATGTTCATCACCGCCCTATCCAACCAAGCCCACTTCCAAGACCGACCCTCTTGCCCATTGCACCACATCATTGAACGACCTTGAAACTGCATCTCAATAAGGCCACAAGAATCTAAACACTCATTGAACTCCATCATAGACGATAAAGGCTTGGGTTGCCTCCAATTCTTTCACCATCAGACCAAATAAAATTGAAATCGCCGATCACCACCCAAGGATGTTCCTTTATATGAATACTATTCAATTCATGCCATAGTCGTCTACATTCTGCCAGAGTACATTTTGCATAAACAAACATAACTAACATTTTAGTATTAGCCACACTTAACCAACCAGATTAGGATTGGTCTGTTAAGCCATAACACACAAAATCATAACCTGCCTTCCATAGCACCTAGACCTTGCCACCAATGACTGCATTACTACAGAACTTTGGTAGACCCAAAAAAAATAGCCAAGGTAGACATATTCGTTGCCTCCTGAAGAGGTTCTAGGACTGCTACTACGGCAACCTTTTTAATCCTCACTAAGCTTTTTAGCCTCCGTCTAGAATGTCTCAAACCTCTAACATTCCAGACCAAAAAAGTTTCAATCATAGGTGCAATTTTGATGAGCAAGTGGACACTCGCTGGGATTTTCTCACACTATTCTACAATTTATCCTGCCGATGGTTGTCCTTACCAGAGTGCTCAGGCTCTGAATCATAGGCTTTCTATCTAGCAGGATTTGGAATCTGTTCCTCCTCATCCGAAACATATGTGATGGCCTTCTCTTTCCCACGTCCACATTCCCACTTCAATAATTCAGTAACTGCACCTCTTTGTCCACCCTCGAAGTCTGTATGAACAAACACGTCTTCAACCACCAGAACCTCATCATTAACACTTGGTCTCCCCTGAATCACCGCCCTTGCATATTCACATGAACATGACTCCCATTCTCGGTTGCGGTATTAGTTCTTTGTTGGTGGACGTAAATGTGGCAGAGGATGAGGAATGTGAAGAGATTGCACCATTTCCATGGAATTCGTTTTTTGTTTATCTTGTCAAATACATTTCTGCTTATGATTCCCCATAGCTTGTTCCCCCTCCTGCCTCTTTGAACCCACTCAACACACCACTGATGTATGCCCTGTCGATGGCATGTCATACAATAAAATCCATGTTTCTCATACTTAGCCACTTGCCAAATCTTTCTAGTAGCCAAAACAACAAAAGGAAATCCTTGGAGAAGGTCTTCCGAGAAATCAACTTCTATGCAAATTTGGGCCCCAGACGCTCTAGTTTTATGCAAAGTAGCGTTGTCCGTGCCTAGTTGTAAACAGTCCGTCCGATATAAGTGCATCGGTAGGCCAGGCAAGAAGATCCATTGTGGTGCTATAGGCGATTCTATCGTCAAATCCAATTCCTTCGTCCATCTGAACAAGAAAAAAGAATACCCACGAATCACACGCCATTCACGGGCCCATCCATGCACAAAATCACATTCATTTTTCATATGTAGCAGAACATGGTGATCATTCATGAAACTAACGATAGGAACTTCCATAAGGCCCCATGATTTAATAATAGCATTCTTGATCTTATCAATGGAAGGCCTTATATGCATAAAGTTTAGGACAAGAGCAAACTTGAAGTCATCAACAGCCTTAGCCTTTTTCACCTTTGTAAACACGAATCCTGGTTCACCATCAACTTCAACTGGGTATCGCATAGGCAAACAAAAAGTAGATTGTTCTGAAGAATTTGCCATTACTTGAGTAGACTATTTCCTTTGAGCTGTTCTTAAAAATAATTTGAGTTTGTTCTTCTATCTATTTATTGTTTGGTGTGGTAGCTTGTTATTGGATATGCTCAAAATTTCTTTGACTATGTAGTGCTGAGTTGTTATTGTTTGACCCAATTACATATAGTATTCCCAAGATCATATGCTTTGTTGGGTGAAGGGGATGCTATACTATGTAGGGTGGAATTCTAGTAGTTTTGTGCTGTCTTTCACAAATTTGAAGGATCTTAGTCTTTTATACTATAATATAAAAGGGTCTCATCGATATTCATACATGTTTTTATTGTCTTTTATGAATTATTTTTAGTAGAATCAAAAGAAAGGAAAAAAGAAAGGGATTCGGATCTCGACCCAACTCAATTTCATCAGGTCGGCTCGGGTTGATTTGGTGTTTTCAAAGTATGCGGGTCCGACCCAAAACCGGCTTAGTTTGGTTTGTTACAGGCCTAACGGATCTTATCTTGGAGTCAACCTCCCTTCTTATTAATAATTGGTTCAAGAATAATTTGCTGCCCTCTTTGTCCTATTCCAATATTTGGGATGACTTTTTTGTTTCAAATGGGCTTTCCACTTTGATATATTCCATGTATACAGAGAAAGCAATGCCTTAGCAGATAACATTGCTTCAAAGGATGCAATGGGCAACAAGGTAAGTTTTTACTCCCTCTATGAATTACCTAAACACGTGATTGGTATCGTTTCTTTAGATCGTGTAGTAACTCACAAGTTGTGTCATTTATTTATAGTTTTATAAGAGTTAGGTTTTGGTATTTTTGTAACCCCCTTGCTTATCTTTGTATGAGGTATTCCTCAGCTATAGGTGAAATTTAATCAATATAATTGGGGTACCATCTTCTGTAAAAAAAAAAAAAGAAAAAGAAAAAAAAATCGAATATTTGATGAGTAGCAATGGGTAAGGTTCTATGGCTTCTTGAGGAGCTCTTTCCAAATATGTGGATGAAAAGGAAGAGGTAGCACACTAGCAAGTCAGACAATCTCAATTTGTTGAGCAACATTGTAGAGTAGCTACAGAAAAATGATATTTCTAAGACTTTCTTGGACACTTGATCCTTTTTGTTACGTCTTTGCAATATGACTTATCGTTAAAGTATAATAGAAAGGTATACATGGTTCGATAACAAGTGAATCAGCACTATAAATTAATGAAAGTGGGGTCTTATAAAAAGATACAAGTTTAGTTATGCACATCCATATAAATCTTCTGAAAAAAGTGAACTCACCATTAAAAAAAAAAAAGAAAAAAAAAAAAAAGAGAAACACTTCTAACTGATGCATCCTATAAGTGTAGAACAATGGAGACCAATGGAGTAGTCCCACGTAGGGGATACATTTTCTAGGTAGTGGGGTGCTCTGCAGAGGAACTTTAAAGATTAAAAGGGGTTTGAGTTTGAGACCTAACCCCCTCCCTCCCCACCCCACCTCTCTCTCTCTCTCTCTCTCTCTCTCTCTCTCTCTCTCTTTCTCTCTCACACAGACACCAAATTGGTGAACCGTAACCTTTCTCTCTCCTTCCCGATCAATCCAAACCTATGCTTCCCTTCTACAAGCACACTTGCCATACAAATTCTATGAGCCATCAGCAATTGACTTTAGAAATATATCCAATGGGAAGAGTAGAACTCGTAGATAATTAGGCAAGTGTATAATTTACCTGCTAAAACAACATCCTAAAGAAAAAATATGAAGAGTAAAAATTGGGAATGGTTTATTTGATCTTGCAAAAGCTCTAAAAGTAAAGAAGAGGTGGCATTTAGCAAAACTTCACCGTTCCTTTACACTCCAACTATAAAATAATTCTGGTACTTAGTTGAGTTATTTAAATTATCTGCTGCATTTTGTTGTGCACCTTTTACGTATTGTACACACTTGAACACTTATCGTTGGGATGCATGACCCGTATTGTCACCATCCAGACGTCACAATTCTCACATTTCCATACGTGGGAGTCGGGGTGTCCCAGGTGATATCAGAGCAGTTCGGTTCTGAGTAAAACCATATGTCCCGTAGGTGGAGTACTAGAAAATTTTTAAAGTTGTAAATTGAAATTATTTAATTTAAAGTATGTTATTTTTATGGGTTTTATTTATTTTATTGCATGTTATGTTATTTTGATTATTTTATTTTATGGACGGTTGTTTTATTTGTTTTAATTATTTTATTGTGTACTACTTCATTTGCTTTATTCATTTGTCGTATGGTATTTTATTTATGAAATTTTGTTTTGTTTTGTTTTGTTTTATTTTGTTGTTTTGTCCGGAGTTGAAAAGTGGGTTAAGGTTTACGCTATGGCAGGAAGATGGTATGGCCAAAGATGTCATTGATAGGTATTAATATTTAGTGGCATATGTCTGAGCTCTTATCGACTTGGGTTGTTATTATAATATCGAGGCATGAAAGGAATGGCATTGTTTGAGTGATCTCTCTGGGGAGTAGGATAATTGAGGTTTAAGATTTCATTGAGTTATGTAATAAGTCTATAGACTAAGAGGTTGTAAGTTCAACGAACTTCAAGGATAGATTTATGAGAAGTTCTTCTAAGGTTTGAAGGATTAATTAAATTAGAAGTTTTATATTTTGCTGACTCGGATAAGCAATTTGGTATCATTTAGGATTTTAGAATTTTGCAAGCTTTATAAGGTGAGTGTTTTAGACTTAAGGTCATCGATCTTGAGGATTTCAAAAAATGATTCTTTTTGGTTTAAGGTTTTAGAATTACATATTTGAAGGATTGATTTGTAATAAGATTTAATTTTTTAATTCCGTGGGCTTAGGGTACTAGCTTGATTTATTTTGGAGACTGATTAGTCTGTGATAATTATAATGAGGTTGATCAGAGTTGAGTTACTGGTATGGGAATGTTTCTTCAAGAGAGTACAGGTTCTAGTCTCATTTTTGGCTTGGAAGAAGTGGCTTTGGTAGGTGTTGTAGAGGAGTCAATACGACAGTATTAAGTTCAAGAGACCTTGGCCTTGAGTTTTAGTGAGTTGATTGAAGTGTACAATCGAAGTAGGTTACTCAATCGACTGATGATTGGCAATAATTTATTGTGATTACCGTCAGAAATTAATTGTGACTTGAGGTCACATAGGAATTTAAATTTTTGAGGTTATACTTTCCTTTGGAGATTGAGTGTCCAGCTGGGAGAATTAAGGATATTGTTATTTAACTTAAAGAGAGGTTGATGGGTTACCATGTATGGTGTATGATAAAATCTTAGAAGTTGAAGCTTAGGCATCGGTGGTGGATAACATAATCAAGCATGTGAGTTAATAAGCATTAAGATCCATGGGTCTTGTGCAATAGTTTTTGGTGGATTGAAGGTTTGAGCAGTATGGCTTGCCTTGAGGTTTAATAGTGATGTGCTATTGGAGGAACTAGTCGTGCAAATACTAGCTTATAGGAGTAGAAGTAAGTGGGCGAGTTACCATGAAGGTTTCGGTAATGTTATGGTGAAGACAATGGTAGTTTATAGTGAGTTTAGTCACTGCTAGATTAGATGATATTAAGAATTTAGGTGATGAGCTTTTGAGTTTAGGTTGTCGGGTAGAAGTCTATAGGCGCTCTTATTGGTTGGCCGGGTTAGATTTGAGACTTTTAGGGTATGTTCCTTATCTTAGATGAGACGGGTGTATTTTGGGATGTTGAGGTTGATTGATATTGATTTTCTGTCAATGATCATGAAGACAATTTGTGGAATATTAATTTTGATTAATGCAGCGAGAGCCAATTAAGGGATATGAGTGATAACTCATGGTTGAGGGAAAGAGAGTATTTTCTACTAAATTGTGGTAACAGTTTTTGGTTAGTAGGTATGGAGCCACCTTGTACTTGATGGTGTTATTTTTATGAGGACATAAATTTTATGCATGTGGAAAATTATCAAGTTCGCAGTAGGAACATGATATTTTGGTTGTAATTAGGAGTTCAAATTTTGTGCTAATTTTAAGGAATTAGTAGTGACTTGAATTTTTGAGACTATACTTGTAATTGGGGATTAATAATTTGGATGTGCAATTTCGTTATTGATGGTTAACTTTGGAAGTGGTTACCAAGGTGTAGTATACAACGGAGGTTTGGAAGTTTTACCGTAGGAGTCGATAGAGGTTTGTACATATTATCGAATGGAGTTATTAATCACTGGGATTCCTTGGGTGTTGTATTAAGGTTTTGTGGATATGGAGATTGTGGATTACATGGCTGCTCTAGGAGTAATAGATGTGATGTGCCATTGGGAGACTAATGTGAGTAGGATGGATACCGCCATGTTTATTAAGAAATGTGACACGTGCCGGCAAGTTAAGGTTGAGCATTAGAGACCCACTGGAAAACTTCAACCTCTCCCGATCCTGAGTGGAAGTGGGATGACATTTCTATGGATTTTGTAGTGGGTTTTCCGAGGACTCCTAGTGGAAAGAACTCAATTTGGGTGATTGTTGATCGATTGACCAAGAGTGTCCATTTCTTGCCTATCAATAATACCAACTCTTTGAGAAAGTTGACTCGGTTGTTTGTCAAAGAGATAGTGCTTTTGCACGGAGTACCCAAGAGTATTGTGTCAGACTGGGACTGCGGCTCATGTCCCATTTTTGGAAGAGCTTACAGGCAGCGTTATGCACTAAGTTGAAGTTTAGCACTGCATATCACCCTCGGTCAATCTGAGCATACTATTCAGACTCTTGAGCATATGTTGCGGGCTTATGTTATGGAATTCTAGGGAAATTGAAAAAATCATTTGCCACTAATAGACTTTGCTTATAATAATAGTTTTCAGGCTAGATACCCTCATAGGTTGTGCAAGCACCGAATACTCTTTTAAAAAATGAGTATAGTCTACCATTTTTTTCATGTATGTCTCATCAATTGTGCAGCACTTACACATCCTGTGACTGCTATCTCATATGTAGAATATAGGCTAGAAAATTGCTACCGGGTCACTGAACCGTTATTGCTTAGCTTGCCCCCTTACCTGGCATGGCATGCCAAGAGGTTAAATTATTATTAAAAAAAAGAAACCCAGGCTTCATTTGGATATTGAGATGGTTTCAACTCATCTCAACATCCAAATACCGCTCAAGTACAAATACTTTTTAATTTCAAATTTTTACCTTTTTCATTTCATCATTACCTAATCATTATAAATTTTCTAAATTTTCAAACAAATAAAAAAATAATCCAGATATCCACCAAGCGACGCCATCCTAGGTAACTTTCCCAACCCTAACCCTTATGTTTTATTAAGAAAAGAAATTGGGAAATTTCAAAACTGTATTGGGAAATTCTAGAACTGTATTGGGAAATTCTAAAACTGTATTGGGAAATTCAACTGGAGCCTTATGTTTTATTAAGAATAAAAATTTCAACCCATGGTTTTATTGTTCGTGCATATATAAGAAAACTTTTATGGGTGTTGTTGTATTAGTATGTGCTTTTTATGGTGGTGACATTGGGACAATTTATATACAGACCTTGGCAAAAGAATAAAAAATAAAGTGTGTGTTCTGCAAATTGCTAAACGGTGCTTTTCCATCCACTGATTTATTTATTTTTTTTTAATTTTTGATAGAAAGTTTGAACTTCATTGTAAAGAGGTACTAAAGACCTCAAATCTTAGTACAAGATAATTGATCAACATAAATAACATGTTCAATAAAATCAGGAACAGAGAGCCACCACAGCTGCATTTGTGAATTAGTCCATGCATTTCTAGCCAGATGATGAGCAGCAACATTAGAAAGTCGACCACCATGCTGTATCTTGCAATTCCAAAAGCCCTGTATTAATCGTTTGATTTCAGCAATAACAGTTCTCATAACTGTAAAAGAATCTGCTTCACGATTAACTTCCTCAAGCAAATGCTTGCAATCACTTTCAATCATAAGGTTTTGGATGCCAATGCTTAGACAAAATTGTAGTCCCCTCAAAACAGCAATAGCTTCCACAATTTCTAGTTCAAGAAATTCCTCTTCCTTTCTACTTAGAGCCATGTTAACGAAACCATAGGAATCTCTAAGAATTGCACCAATACCAGTTTTATTGTGGTCAAAGAATAAGGCTCCATCACAATTGAGTTTAAACTAATCAGTTGGTGGAGGAGACCACCTATAATTCACTTTTTTGGAATTAACAGGTTGCTGCAACCTAGAAACTTGCATGACCTTCTTTGAAAAAGCAAACTCTATTACTTGCATAGGTGGTAAATTGATTTGCTCATGGATCATCTTGTTTCTCCTATGCCAAAAACCCCAAGCCATCAGAACAAAGTCAGATAAGTCCTCTAATGATCCTTCTGAAAATACATGCATTGCAGTGACCATGAAAGAAGTAAACTGATTCATATGTTGCAAGGTAGGAAGCTTTCTCGACCAGTATTCATGAATGGAAGGACAAAAATAATGCATGAGCTAAGTCTTCCATACTGTGGTCACAAAAACAACAGGCCCCATCCACATATACCCTTTTACTGATAAGATTAGCCTTAGTGGGATGTATTTCTTTGCATGCTCTCTAAGCAAAAATTTTAACTTTATTAGGAATTTTTAACTTCCATAAGCCATTCCAAAATTTCTTTGTGAATGGCCCATATGATGTTTCCCCCGCATTCTCAGAAGCAAGTGACTTAAAAAACTTGTAAGCACTTTTTACTATGGGTGTAAAAAGGTTGGTCCAGACTGGAGAAACCGACCAGTCCAGACCGGACCGGTTTTCGGTTCGGTTTCAAGGTGGGGATTTCTCTGACCGGACCTACAAAACCCAAAAATTATTATTTTTAATTTTATAAATATATTATTTTATATAATAATTTATGTAATTTTCATCTAACCTATCCCCATTTACAATATAAAATTATAATACATTCACATTCTCTACGTTAGTAACAAAGTAACAATTAACATCGTCACTATAATTTTATAATTATAAATTGATAACTAAACTAAATCACTATAACTATACTCTATAATTATAAAGAAATCACTATAAGTCTATAACTATATATAGTATTAAATTATTAATACCACTATGACTAATGACTAATGACTATAAGTTCATAACTAATACTAATATATAAGTATACTAATAGTATAATATTAATATTATTATATAGTCTAATTTTTTTTTTAAAGAAGAGTTAGGGTCACCTGTCCAAAAGTGACCCCTCCCCAATTTTATTAATAACCCTCACTTGTGGCGGAGAAAAACCGTGGTTACAAATTAAGCATCTGGGGTACAAAAGAAAACCCAGCATGCAGAAAAAAACAAACCAGAAAAAAAGCCATAAAAAAAAAACATAAAACCACAAAAAACAAACACACGAAATCAACTAAAATGAAGCGAAGGAAACCCGGCATAATGCATGTGGATGAGGCCACATAATGCACGGGGAGTCTCTGTCAAGTGCTAAAAAATCAAATCACTACCAGAAGCCCCATGTTTGGCTAACCAATCACTACCAGTGTCCTCCCAGAAATCCTCCAGGTACCACACCCTACATCTTTTACTCCTCCACTAGGAAATAACAGTCATAGAATCAAGTTCAATATCCACAAAATTTAAAGCTAAGGATTTACAAACCTGTAACCCATGAAGAAGAGCTAGAAGTTTAGCCTGATTATTAGAACCTGTACCAATGAACGAAGAAAAAGCATGAATTAGCTGACCATGATTATTTCTAATAATCCCACCTATACCTGAGGCACCCGGATTACCCAAACTACTGCCATCTGTGATCAGCTTAACCCATCCCGCCGCAGGCCGTTGATAAGTAATAACTTTGCAACGCCGGATGGGGGGGAAAACAGGTTGGACATTCAAGCCCTCAAGTACCTGCAAATCAAGACTAGAAATGTAAGAATTAGCATGCATATCATGACAAATAAGACTAATCCACCGACGAACATAATTAATAATGTCACAGGCAAATTTGAAGCGACCTTCCATAGGCACCAAACAGCGCCGCTGTCAAATTCTCCAAGTGATAATCACTGGGAGAATTCCTACAATAATGCCAACTTGAGACGATAGCTTCGCACGGCGAAACCAAATCTTCACTGTGTCTTTCCAATTTTGGCCAATCGGGATCCCGTGGCTAGCCCCAAAATAATGCCAAACGGAGTTTGCAATATCACCTGCAAAAAGAACATGATTTTGGTCCTCATAATGACCGTCAGCACAACAATCACAATGGGAGGTAATAGGAATACCAATACGTCAAAGATGATGATCGACACTAAGGGCCATAAACCAAGCTTTCCACATGTGGGTAGACATTTTAAGATGAAGACTATTATGCCACATCCAAGAATGCCCCTCAATAGTATCACCCCTAATACGGACACAATCTCAAGCCGACTTAGTGGAAAACAACCCATTATCATTATTGGTCAAAATCAAAACATCCAAACCTGGTTTAGCCTTACAAATATCCTCTAAGATACCATCAAAGTGATCTGGCCCCACTAATTGAAAAATAAAATCCACATCCCAGTCATTATTTAATTTGCAATTCTTCACTTGAAGATGGGGATGACCCACAATATGCATATCATTAACTAAAGGGCCTCTGTCCCGCCATTTATCATACTAGAAAGACACCAAACCATCTTTAAGAAGCCACTTAGAATTGTCTCAGACCAAAGGAAGGGAATTAGCAATAATTTTTCAGAACCTTGTACCCTTAGTTGGATCAACCAGGGCCCAAGGTTTAGAACCTACGTACTTACTCTTAAAAAAATTTGCCCATAAATAATTACCTTGAATGAGATTCCAAGCAAATCTAGCATGAAGGGCTTTTTGAATATCATCAAGATTCCTAAGAGCCAAGCCACCTTCCTCCACGGGACGGCAGATAGAATTCCAGGCCACCCATTTTTTCTTACCTTTACCATTATCCTTCCCCAGAAGAAAGTACTCATCATACGATGAAGGGCATTAATAGTGGAATGCGGGACTTGAAGAACGGCAAAGAGATGGAGAGCCATACTAGACAGGACATGAAGAAGTAAAATAAGACGGCCACCTACTGAAAGAAATATCATCTTCCATCCCTATATTTGTTTCTTAAAAATTAGATCCCATATCATCCAAATGTACCTGTTTAAGATGACCCAAAATAATAGGCACTCCAAGATATTTGAAAGGGAAAGATCTTTCTGAAAATCTAGTGTTTCGTAACAATAAGCTTTTGCATGATAATGAGATATTGTTTTAGCAGTAAATTGCAGATTTAGAGTGGTTGATACACTGACCCGACCAACTCCCATATTTATGAAGCACAGATAATCTCCCTTAGGGCTTTAGGGCTGCCATTAAAAAAAAGCACAACATCATCAGCATACATAAGATGAGAAATTAAGGGCGTAGGCCTGAGTGAAATGACCAAATTTCTGAACCTCCACACTTTGCTTGATTAATCTAGAGAGAATTTCTTGAAGGATAATGAAAAGATAGGGAGAAAGTGGATCACCCTGACGCAATCCCCAACCACCTAGAAAGAAACCTTTAATAGTGCCACTCATCACAATAGAATACCAAGGAGTCAAGATGCACATTCTGATAAGAGCACAAAAGTTAGAGGAAGATCCAAAACAGCGAAGAACCTCTAGAAGAAAAAGCCAATCCACTAGATCATAAGCTTTAGCCATATCCAGCTTAATCATGATATTACCAACATGAGCCTTCTTATTAATAGAGTGGACCATTTCCTGTGTGATACTAATATTTTCAAAGATGCTTCTCCTCGGAATGAAAGCACCTTGTTCCCATGATATCATTTGAGAAAGGAGACCTGTCAAACGATTAACAATGATTTTGGAGCATATTTTATAGAAAACCGAGCAGAGGCTGATAGGCCTAAACTTATCAAACCCAGAAGGTGTATCAACCTTTGGAATTAAGACAAGAAAAGATGCAGTAAAAAATCTTGGCAACTGCTTAGAATTAAAAAAAAAAAAAAATCAGATATGGCTTCCAAGACATCCTTTTTCACAATCTCCCAACAACTTTTGAGAAAATCAGAACCAAAACCAAAACCAAAACCAATGGTTGCTTTCTCTGCTCTATCTATTATTAGACGGAATAGAAGATAGAGTAGAGAAAGCTTCATTCATGGAGGGCACCGCACACAGCATCGAGTTCTCAGAATCAGAAATAATAGGAGAAATAAGAGTCGATAAATCAGGTAACAATCTAGTAGGAGTGCCCTGCAGGAATAGAAAATAAATCCACAGCCCCCTGATGAATACTCTACGGCGAATTGAATACCATACCATTCGAAGATCTCATTTCCACCACTCTTTTACGACGTTTATTAGCAAGGCAGGCATGAAAACATTTCTTGTTATGATCACCATCCATATGCCAATTTAATTTCGACATTTGAGCCAATCTAGTATCTTAACGACGAAGCCAATCCTCTAATTCTTTAGTAGAGACCAGAAGATCCCTTTCCGTAGCTTCATCCCAGTTTTGTTGAAGCTTCTTGTCAAGCTCCTCAATTTGCTGCTCAAGAGAATTAATTTGCATATTAGTATGACTAAAAACCTTTTTATCCCATTCACGCAAGGTGACCTTAGTAAGACCATGACCACCAACCGGAGCAGACCATGCCTGGCGAACACATAATAAAAATTGCGGGTGATCCACCCACATTTGTTGAAAATGAAAAGGCGAAGGGCCATAAGAGAAATGATCCATCTTGAACTCTATAACCATAGGAGAGTGATCAGACGTGGTGTGTGGAAGATACGAACAAATTGCATTAGGAAAATAAGCGAGCAAAGAGAAATCCATGAAGACCCGATCTAACTTTGCTCAAGACCGAGCAAGACCCAACTGCCCATTACACCAAGAAAAATTTATGCCCTTAGATTTCATCTCAAAAAAACCACCTTGGTGAACCCAGGTATTGAAGTCCTCCATCGAAACATTTGGACGAGGTGCACCACCCCTTCTCTCCGAATTATTGCTGATTATATTAAAATCCCTAGCAAAAAGACAAGGCTCCGATCCCATAGCCTGGGAACTAAGATCCTCCCACAAACTTTTCCTCTCATACATACTGCACTTAGCATAGATAATATTACACAAAAACTTATAGGACCCCATGTTAACACGAAGAGAAGCAAACTGCATATTAGTTCGCACCACTTGAATATCAAGAGAATTGTCCCAAAAAATCTAGATTTTACCACCATCAGCTACATTTGACGTAAAGGAATCAAATTGTAAATAATGTTGCAAACGGATGGCTTTGTCCAGAGCTTGAAAAGGTCCAAAACCGCCACCATCTTAGGTTTAAATTTACAAACTAACTTCTTCAATCTACGACGAGAGGTACCGATGCTACGGGCATTCCAAACAATAATAGAGTTACTCATAAAGATAAGGTAGAAGGACGGGTAATGACCCGACTCGAGCTTCAAACTTTTTCAAATTTTTTCTTTTGATATTTTTTTTTAACCATTTTACCTTCAGAATCTGAATGATAATCTTTAAACTGAGGGAGCACTTCTGTAAGGATATTAGTGTCAGGTTCGGAAAAAATCTCTTCAAGATTGTTGTCCAGGTTTTCATGTAGAGTCCCAACTACTAAACAAAGTTCATCTTCCTCCAGAGCAATATTAGAAGCTTCCTCCAGAATCGAAGGAGAAGGCTCTTCTACATGAAAAGAAAAAGAGTTGTTTTGGTTCAAAAGAATACTTGCCTCCTCACTTGGCGCTAGCATCCCTCCATCATCATGAACATTGATCTATGTAAGAATGACCCCCTGGGCAGGGGATGGGGAGACGTTGGAAGGTTGTACCATAGTAACAACTAGTTTGACAGTCTCTGTTTCAGAAGAATCCTCACAAACAAAATTACTTGCCTGCTCACTTGGAGCTAGCACCCTGCCATCATCATGAGTAATGACCTCCGTGAGATTAACCCCCTGGGCAGGGGGTGGGGAGGCGTTGGGAGGTTTTTCCGGAATAACAACTGGTTCGGTAGACTCTGTTTTAGGAAGAATAACCATGGGGTTGTTCATCTTACCACTCTGTGTATTACCATAACTAGTGCCACCATGTTCTGGTTCCACTTTCTTACCACCATGATTTAGCTCCTTTCCAACACGACATGTCTTAGAATTATGACCTTGAACTCTGCATTTTCCACAGTACGTGGGCAACGTCTCATAGAGGACCTCTTGTTTCCGACTCGTAGACAGACCTGGAGCACCAATCCAAAAAAATGAAATCAGTTCCTTGGCTGCATCCATCTCCAAACAAAGCCTAGCTCCATCGGTCCTGGTCGCACAGCGCGTGGGGTTGTCCCTACAAATGAACCAGTCAATCAGAGTAGTGAATATCTGAAGGAAAGACTCTTGATAGTAGTTGGGAGGTAATCCTGGGAGCAATATCCACACGGGAACATTAGAAAGTTCGTGCTCCTTATTGAATTCTGGAGACCAGTGAAAAGCACGGTAAGCCACTCCATTCACTTCACAGGACTCATGGGACAGGGCTTTCACAAAGTCTACTTCCGTAGCCATCCGAACGAAGACGTTGCGCTGTAGTTTCATATAGGAGACCACCAGAGTAGAAGACAGGCCCCAACGGCTAGAGATAAAAGCACGTATAGCGTCCAGAGATGGCCTTTGTCAAAGGAACTTCATCACTACGGAGAAACAAAATGCTGATCGGCTGATTTCTTCTTTGGAGAACTGGAAAAAGATCTCACCGTCCATGACTTTAGGTGCGCGAGGGGCTACAGAAATTCAGGAAAAGGTCTGACGGCCAAAAGCATGGCCATCCACGGCAACCATGCAGCCTCAATGACACAGAGCCCAAGCGGAGAAGAGGACTTGTGAAACACACGAAAACCCTAGCTGAGCACGTAAGGGGCAGTTTTTCTAAATGCGCACGTTTCCTTCTGTATATATAGTCTAATATATTATATAGCTTTACTAAATCACTATAAGCTTATAACTAATACTATTAACAATATATCTTTATCTAACCGATGACTATTAATAATATAAAATTTTAAATATGTTATTAACACTAGTTAATATTCTATCAATTAACTAATATATAATATCAAATAGTTAATTATATATTAATAATATAATTTTCATCTAATTTATTATCATTGACGATGTAAAATATTTTTTTATTGAGTTTGTTACATACCATCAAATCTATGAGTGAATAGCACTGCAGGGGGAAGAGGAAGATCTTCATTTGTACAAAGATTGGAGGAACCCATACTAATATTTTTAGGGACGATTAAGTTAAATATGGATACAGGGTAGAGACAATACACAAAGCAACGGACTACACAAAACTACTGACATGTCATAATGCCTTGCGTACACCATTGAAGAAGCTCATCAAAATGAATAAACAAAGGGTTTGAAAACTAGCCAGTATTATAAGTATCTGGTTTTAGCAGAGACATTGATGGGAACACAGATGGGCCAAGTCTTAAAGATTATTTGCAAGTTCCAGATGGGCCAATTACAAGATCAAGAGCGAAGAAGATCAAGGAAGCAATGCAAGGATTGGTGCAATCCACTTGGGATGAAGCTAACAAGAGCCCAACACTCGAGATAGGCTTGAAAGAAGGAGAACCAGTTTTGATCCACTTGATACAAGTTGTGGAAGATACGACTTAGAGTATTGTTTGGTCCAAATGTTATTGATGGCTTTTAATTTGCTAAAGTATTTATTTTATTAGTTTAGAATAAGAGGGCTTGAGGATGCTTGGCCCACATATGTTTTATTTATTATGAATTAGGGTTTTTGGAAAGGCCTTGTATTTTGGCCAAGGGCTTAATTGGAAAGTTACATATTTTGGAACTAGGGTTAGAAGAGGTACTGTAGTGCGGTACTGTAGCGCGTACTGTAGCTCCGTACTGTAGCCGAGACACTGTTCATCCAGGGGTAATTTTGGAAACTAGGGTTTATTTTGGGCTAGGGTTTCAATTATGTTTTGGTTTAAGTACTCTTTGTAGCCCCATTTGAAAGGCTAGACAATATTGAATTTTAATTGTGAGTTGAGTTTACTCCTCTTGTTCTTGATTGAACTTTTGAACTTATCAAAGGCAAATCACAACCTTTGTGGCGTTCCTCCTTGTAATCTGGGTTCTTGAGACGGGTTCTTCAACGGGTCTAGATTTTAATATAATCTAGGTTCTTGAAACGGGTTCTCATCGGGTCTAGATTCTCCATCCATTGACTTGATTTTGGCTTTCTTGGGTGAGTTTTCAATTTGATTGTGGGTTCAAGGGATTCTCTTCCTGCGGGTTCATATCAGACATCTTGATCAAATCGTGGTCTGATATAGAGATAAGGTGCAACTTAAATAAAACAATACTAGATTAATTCATGAGCAAAAAGCCTCATCCAATTTCTTGGGATCAGCAACAAAACCTTCATTTGCTCATTATAGCATTACAAAACATTCTTCATGAGAAAAACCCAGATACCACATCTTTGCCAAACTTACCTTCTGGGTTTTAGTGCCCTCAGCCAAAGATTTATTGATGAATGCCATGGCCTTACCTCTCCTCGGGAGTGAAATCATTATCTGTCTTACCTATATCTAAACAGTCTCAGTCAACATTTTCAGACAATTCCCCTAATTAGTGGTACCTGAATCTTTTAATTGATTGCATCAAGCCATTGACATGAGTGAATTCTATGGTATTGTGAAATGATAAGTAGTCTTTTCTTGACCTTGTCCTCATATTAATGGGCCTTTATTGCCTTAGTCTTTGTGATGCCCAACTTATTGTCCTAGCCCATACAACTATAGCCATGAAGTCTATGCTAATGTCACACTTTCCTAAACTTATGGTGACCAAGCTCACAATCGCATCCATCTTTCTCCACCTCATCCCGTATTTGTGCTGAAACTAACTTGTCATCACAAAGGCAAGACATTGATCAGTAGGCTAAGCAAATATGCTGCTGCAGCATCATAATAAAAGCAACATGCACAAACCGAAGGAGGATTTCTGTTCAATCACTTCTAGCGAGAGAATTGTTGATAACAAATTAAAGTTACAGTAAGCATAGCAAAGAAGGAAAAAACATGAGACTTAAAAGAGAGAGACCTAAAGCAAAGGATTTAGGGTGTCTTTGTGGGAATCTAATGCGGGGAATCCTTTTCAAGACATCTGCTTCTCCACCCATTATCGCCCTCTTCAACTATACATCTCTCTTTCTATGATGTGATAGCCAAATTTGTTGTCTGGTTGTTCTTCAAGGAAGCCTAGTACATGGCAAAAATTTGCCCTTTACTCGTGTTTAATTTTAGAGAAACGATTTACCATCTCTTTACAATTTTTCTACCAACTTTAAATAAAATAATATTTTTAAAAATATTAATTTTAATTTGATGTGTTTAATTTTTTTTAAAAAAATACTATTCTATTAATAAATAGTAAATAAACAGTAAATGGGTTTGTAACTCTGTCAATGCTCTTAATTTTAGGGGGCATCTTTTCAAAGGTTTGTGGTCTGGTTGGTATAAACCCAAGCCTCTAAAATGAAGGTTCAGAGTTCGAAATGCCCCTCCCCCAAATAAAAATAAAAAAATAAAAATTTAGGGGGCCTTTTTGAAGCTATCCTTCCAACGTTGGTAAAGCAGTAAAGCTATTTTGGATAACATTTTATTTGTTTTTTTTTTTTGAGATATTGGATAACATTTGTTGTTTAATTTGTTTGGTCTCATTAATGTGACAATAAAAAAAATTCATGATACAAGAAAATAACTATACTTCATTGCTAAAAAAGCAAAAAGCCATATAATTTTTATGAAAATAATAATTCTTTTTCTATCATTTTGAAAAAAAACAAAAAGGAAGACTTTCGTAAAATATAGAAGTGGAAGGTATTGGGACATAGAGGGGATAAAACCTTCTCGTCGACTCATAGTCCCAGACTCCCACCCATTCATTCCCTCAAGTTAGAGATCTATATTTTCCTCTTCCCACATCACCTCTTTTGGTAGTGCATGCCATAGACTCCAAATTTGTGGTATGCCCTCACAAATGACCAATATAGGAATTTTAGTTTCCAGTTAAAATCTATTTTGCCAAGGTACTCAAATGTGCTAAAAGCATTGTATCCCCCCATGTTCTTGAATGGACTATAGCCCCTTTTTTGCCGCCCTATTCGGGATGTTTTGGATTATCTCGCTTTGGCTCCTTCGCAGCTTCATCCTAACACATGGAGGATCTTTTAGTCATGTTGCATTGTATGGCACTCGGTCTTGGAAACCAATGACGAGGATTATCCCAACTTGATTGCCAGAGAGTTCTTTACACCCATGGGATATGGTGCCACGATGGTAATTTGTGTATTTCCCACTCCTGTACCAACTATCAGGTAGCTTGCCTGGAATCCTGCTTTTCTTGGGTCAAGGACTGGTTTAAATTTTTTTTCCATGTCAGGTTAGGGTTGAGAATTCTCTAACGGCGAGGTTGACTGCTAGGAGTTTCCCATTCTAACTGTGTGAGGAGTTGTTCCAAACGACATGGTGTTTTCTTTGAATCTTTCTGACTGGGAGTAGATTCACTGAAAGAATGTCTATTCCTGGGTCGGACGACACTAGGAAGAAGTTTGGACAAACACCTATTTTACTAGAGCTAATATTGATTGATTCTTAATGATGTTAGATTGGTTGCGTGTTAGCGGTCACCATTTGCTAAGGGAGCCATTCGCTTCCTGTTGCCAAAAAAGGCCTTTTGGTACTCCGTCGAAGGGAAAGGAGAAGAAACCTAATATAGAGGACGAGCTTATCAGTGAATCGATGGGAGTTTGAGACTGTTTGCTGCCCGAGCAGGAGGCTCCCTTTCCTTTTGGTGGCTTTAGCCACTTTCTATGGGCTCAGTCATTATCGAGGGCTGGTGGATCAACTCGGCATGAATCACGCAACCCGAACAACCTTGATGACATCTTGGAACAGGCGGAAGTTGATTTGGCTATGGAGTTGGGTTTTGAATGCCCTTCACCTAGTCTACGTTTGGCTCCATCACCTTCCTTGGTTCGGCATTCTACCCCGCTAGGTAATCAGTGGCTGATTGAGGCTTCCAGTCGGGACAAGGAGGAACTTGAAATGACGTTTACTCGGCCTTCCTCGAACCTGTTCCAAGGGGTTCTCATGAACCAGTTTTGGGCATGCCATTTGAGGATATTGTAAAGATTCCCACACCTTTGGAAAATAATGTCGGGACCTGCGTAAAGACTTTTGGGGTGCCTTCCTACCTGCCTGTTGACATTCTTTGGGGAGGTGCGGACGGTGGCACCCACACCCCTCGCTCTATTTCCTCCATCGTTTTCTAGTGGTGATCCTTGTTGGGTCTAAGGATATAGGTTTTGTGAACTGATGGAAATGATATTTTGATGTGATGGTATAGAATGTTCTTTTAACCATTCATGATATGGTGATATTTCTATCTTCAGCTGGAGTGATTAGGTTGATTGGTACTAGTATGTTGTAATTAATCATCGATTCACGGAGTGTTGGTTTTGACTAAACATGCAAATGACCAACTATAATATTTATGACTGTGTATGAATTTGGGAGAGTATAGGTCTTTGTTTTATTTAAGCTTAGGAGGTGTTGCCTTACTAGGTGTTGATGCAGATAAGACTCAACTTTGCAATATTTAAAGATTTTAGCCTTTGGTGGAAATTATGAGAGTACGCAGCAAAAGCGTGATATCTTGTAAGATGATAGTTGGGAGTCAAACTTGTAATGATCTTGAGAAATTAGTGGTGACTTGAGATCACATAGGAATTTAAAATTTGAGACTATACTGTCCATTAGAGATTGATCATTTCGATGTGCAAATTATTTTTATTGATGGTTAACTCGAGAAGAGACAAATCCATAACCAAAGTGTTGAATTAATACAATGAAGGTTTGGAAGTTAAATTTTAGGGGTCGATAGAGGGTAGCGTGGTCTATTGTATGAAGCAAATAATCATTAGGATTCTCGACATGATGTGCCATTGGGAGAACTGGCACAGTCATGATGGAAGCACCTATTGGAATAGATATGAGAGAGCAATACTCGTATGTGTTTGGGGTCTCAGTGATTGTGTATTTTGTATCGAGCAAGTTTTTAGTTTTGTGGTAAGTTGGAATATTTGAGTTCTTATTATTTGTAGCTTAGCAATTTCAAGGACAAAATTCTTTTAAGGAGGGAGGATGTGAAACCCAACCCGCGTTAAGCCCATGGTCAGATTTTCACTTAGTGGTGTTGAGTGTGTGGAATTTTTAAGGGCTTGGTCCGTAGGGAAACCCAGCTAAGAAAGGAAAAAAAAAGCCCATCGCCCTTCCTACTCCCAAATGGTGTCATTTCATGTCTAAGGGTTAAAAACCCTAACTATCTTTTTTCCTCTTCTTTTCTTGTCTCCCCCTCCCTTCTCCTTCACTACACACCATCCCCACTACAACCCATGAGCTATACTCTGCCACCCATGCCTGCCATGAGCCCTCCCCCCCTCACAGACTTGCGCATTGCACCCCCTATAAATTTATAATAATAATAATCGTCTCTTAAAGCTTACAAATTATTATAAATTTATAGAATATACGGGAGTGGAGAATGGTTATTATCGGATTTGAGTTTATAGAGTTTTCAGATTTTTAGGATGTGATTCTTATCAGATTTGAGGTTCAGGATGGTGCAAGCTTTAGGTTGATCCTTGTTGGGTCTAAGGATATAGGTTCAGTGAACTAATGGAAATGATATTTTTATGTGATGGTATAGAATGTTCTTTTAACCATTGATATGGTGCTATTTGTATCTTTAGTTGGAGCGATTAGGTTGATTGGTACTAGTATGTTGTAATTGATCATTGAGTGTATTTTCATGGAGCGTTGGTTATGACTAAACATGCAAATGACTAACTATAATATTTATGACTGTGTATGAATTTGGGAGAGTATAGGTCTTTTATTTAAGCTTAGGAGGTGTTGCTTTAGTAGGTGTTGATGCAAATAAGACTCAACTTTGCAATATTTAAGAGATTTTAGCCTTTGGTGGAAATTATGAGAGTACACAGCAAAGGCATGATATCTTGTAAGATGATAGTTGGGAGTCAAATTTGTAATGATCTTGAGAAATTAGTGGTGACTTGATATCACATAGGAATTTAAAATTTGAGACTATACTTTCCATTAGAGATTGATCATTTCACTGTGCAAATTATGTTCATTAATGGTTAACTCAAGAAGAGACTAACAGGTAACCGAAGTGTCGAATACAATGAAGGTTTGGAAGTTAAAGCTTAGGCTTCGATAAAGGGTAGCGCGGTCTATCGTATGAAGCAAATAATCATTAGGATTCTCGATGTGATGTGCCATTGGGAGAACTAGTATAGTCATGATGGAAGCACCAAAAGGAGTAGATATGAGAGAGCAGTACCCGTATGTGTTTGGGATATTAGTGATTATGTATTTTGTATCGAGCAAGTTTTTAGTTGTGTGGTAAGTTGGAATATTTGAGTTCTTATTATTTGTAGCTTAGCAATTTTGAGGACAAAATTCTTTTAAGGAGGGAGGATGGAAACCTAATCCACATGAAGCCCATGGTCAGATTTTCATTGAGTGGTGTTAAGTGTGTGGAATTTCTAAGGGCTTGGTCCGTAGGGAAACCCAGCTGAGAAAGAAAAAAAAAAAGCTCATCTCCCTTCCTATTCCCAAACGGCATTATTTCTTGTCTAAGGGTTAAAAACCCTATCTTTTTTCCTTTCCTTTTCTTCTCTCCCCCTCCTTTCTCCTTCACTTCACACCATCCTCACTACAACCCCTGAGCTCTACTTTGCCCGCCATGAGCTCTCCCCCCTCACCGACATCCTTGCATAGTGCACCCCTCCTTGCCCTGCAGAATCGTAGACTTTGATGTAGAGGATGATTATGAGCTTGGAGGATGATTGGCTTCTCCTGAGGAGTTGGGGACCTTTTCCCTTTTGTAGCGTGATTTGATCTTTCCTTTTATTTAGTGGGATGACTATGTTAACTTTTATGCCGATGTTTGGAAGTTTTGGTGACTATGGTTTATTTTGCTACGAAATGTAATTTTAATTTCTGGTACTTTTAGTATTTCAGGCTACCCTTTTTATTTTTCGCAGTGTTTTTAACTGCACATACTTTGCATACTTTCACACACATGGTTTGACTTTGCGCATGGGGTATTTGACCCGAGCAACCAGACCTCGTGACTTTCGCCAAATCACATATTAAAAAGGCTCATTTCACTTTCTTCAAAAACATTGAAATTTCCAACACTAGATTTTATCTTGTTATTGTACACCATGGCCTCCCATCATAACCATGTGCACATCTTGCTCTCTTCATCACACCTTCTAGTAATGTTCGCCTTTGTGACTTCCGCTCAAGAATGCATTTAGCATCTCTAGCCCCTCTAGCAGGAGAGATCTCTTACATGGCGATGCTTGTTCTTCATCAACCTATGGGATGTGAGTCCATCTTTAGGCACTGTTTGGATGCTGAGATGGTGCCAACACATCTCATCTCATCTAGGGGTGTAATTGGCCCTGCTTGGTCGGTCTATAGGGAATTTTCGGATTGGATCGAAAATTTCGATCCACCCTTTTTCCAAACCAAGTCCAGACTGATTATCCCTACAGACTAAACCAGACCGGACCATTAGTTATCAGTTCAGTCGGTCCAATTTAGTCCCTGCCAATGTAAAATGGGCCAAACATACAAAAAGCACAAAATTAATGTGTATTTCCGACCAAACTATACAAAAAAAAGCCCAAGATTTTTACATTTTTGAATATCAACTATTTAACAATATCTCCAATAATGGAGTAATTTTTCCCTCTTTTCTTTTTCGGCAAATAAATTAATATTAAGTGAGCTTTTTATAGTAGATTATGTAAATAACTCATTAAAAAAACAATTAATTATAATTATATTTATGATGTTAATAGTTGCTAACTTAGTGTTCAATAGTAAATGAATTTTGATATTTAATGCATATTAAAATTCTAACATTTTATATATCGTTAATGAATATTAAATAATTTCCAATGTCCATAGAGAATTGATACTTACTTGCAATTTACATATATCTAACAAATACTTACATAATTACTTTAGTTCGGTCTAGATACTTAGGTACCATATGATATATTAGTTAATTGATAGCATATTATTTAATACTTAGAGGTAATAGAATATTTAATATTTTTTAGGGTCAATGGTCATAGTTAGATGATAATTACGTAATTAACTTTTACAACTATTATATAAAATAATATATATAAATATAATATTTTAAAAAATTATATATACAGTTTGGTCTGTCAGGTCTAGTCCAAAAGAACCACACCCCGAGACTAGATTGAAAACTGAAATTCTATGGTTATATGGCCTGAAACCAACCAATATACTTATCGGTCTGATCGAATTTGCTAATCCGGACCAGTAAACTTACACCTTTAACTTATCTCAACATCTAAATACCAGTTAAACACAAACACATTTCAATTTCAAATTTTTAATTTTTTTTATCTAATTATTACCTAATCATTACAACTTTCTCAAACTTCTAAATAAAATACAAAAAATAATTAAAATTTTTCAGATCTAAAAACAAAATATATATTAAAATTATATTCTAACAATATTTTAACTTAATATTTTTATTCAACTTTTAAATAATGCGATGATGCCATGTTATGTGATGATGCCATGATGCCATGTTATGCGAAACATATAATTTAAGCTAAAATCTAATAGGTAATATAATCTGATCATGCTCAACTGTAATAGTTAATAAATAGTTGTTCTCAGTGTTGGGAACGATAAGGTGAAAAAATAAAGAAAAATGAAATCAATCACACATGATACACAAGACTTACGTGGTTAGGCAAATGATTTATTCTCTTAAACATCGAAATACACTGTGTGACAATACATTGTCCAGCTATATGTGTAACGCCTGTCCTTGGGGTGGACTTTTTTGGAAATAGTTTAGAAAATAGACGACGGGAATTACGGTCCAATTTAAAACCTTTTACAGTCCTTCCCAGGGTGCAAGACTCTACGTTATAAAATAAAAAGTGCTTTTGTAATAAAAGAGTTTTAGAGTGGAAAATAAAATTCTTTAAAATAAAAAGACCTCTTCGTACATTTAAAACCTTCATGTCTAGACCTCCGTGCTCTTTCCCTTTGGCTGTGTCCCTCCTGGGCGTACTGCCCATTTAGTTTCCTGTGGGGGGGAGGGGCACACATAAAAACTAAAATGAGTCGAATACTCAGTAAGTATCACTTCATACCGTTAAAGTATAACAACATAGGTTTTCATTCATGCATTCATCATTCATACATACTATACGTACATGCATACATGCTTTCGTTAAAAAATCAGTGAACAAGGGCTTTCATTCTTAAACATGCTTTTCTTTTCTTTAAAAACCTTTCCCCTGTCACTAGCTTCATTTCTTGAAGAATGCAGTGCATTTATACATACAGTTACTTTTCTTTTCTCTTTCATAGGTCGGTGCACGTTGTTACGCCCCGCGTGCTGGGGTTAGTGGCCTTTTGAGCCGATGGATTCGCCCGTGGCCACGGGTTGGAATCCCTTTCCGTCAGGGTGCAGCACTGGCTACACTACCAGATACTACGGCCCGACATTGCAATCTGCCCGTTCATTCATTGGGTACCCCTTTCCGTTCATTCCATATGGCCGTTAAGTGTTTTTATACATTCATTAATGCCACATGCCGTTCTTTTCATTCTTTCATTCATTCATGTCGGCTCTAAAGAACCGAAGCTTTTATTCATTTCATTTCATGCTTTCATGAGAAAAAAATTTTTCATGGGAAAACATTCTTTCGTTTAAAAGCATGGCTTTAACGTCATCTTTTCATGGCGTCGTTTAAAGCCTCAGTTCTTAGGGACATCTTAAAATGTCAGTTCTCAGGGACCAGTTTTAAAACACTTTCTTCGCATCTCTTTAAGCATTGTTCTGAAGCTTGGGGCAAAGGCCTCGAACTTCCTTTCTTTTCTTTAGAAAATACGTACAATAGATACACGTATAGTCATCCATTCACATGCATACAATTAATACTTTTGGGTGTGTAAAAAAGGGGCTTTCATAGAGGGGCCGTACATACGTATACTTTCAATACTTAGCATGCTTTTCTTTAAAAAGGTCTTTCGTGTCCTTTCTTAAAGCATCTTTCATGGAAAAAAAGTTCATCTTTCTTTTTCTCATACTTTTAGAAAAACTCTAGACGAGCATGAACGTAACACTTACCTGGACTCCATGCTACTTTCATACCATGCAGTCCGTTCATGCGCGTGTTAGATGGCACCTATATGCATACATAACTTTACGTTATTCTCTATCTAGTGCATAAATAGCTGAACTAGAAATAGAGCTATACTCTACTTAAAACACTCTCCTGCTATCCCGTGCTCTTTCACGTTCCTTACTATGATAAAACCCTTAGAGACCCATTATGGTCTCTACTTCCTTCAACCTTACGTTCTACCTCGAGTGCTTACTAGCTAAGGCGAATCCATGATTCTCCTTAGGATTACGACACTAAGACCTCTGTCTCGTTCTTCTCATTAACCACATTCCAACGCATGACTTAGACTAACTAAGTCATGCATCCCATTCTTAGACAATACCTTCGTCGTTACCCTCATGTATCTTAGCTTACTCTACTTCTCATGATCATCCATCTGCACTACACGGCTCCAAGCCACTCTGAGGCTCGAGCATCGTGTAACCATGCTTAGGACAGATTACCCATTACATATGGTGAATCCGTCCTGCACGTGCGTCTAACCAGACAACACACTTACCTTATTCCTTTATCCCTTAAGATCATCATTTAATACATTGGTCACGGACTCGTATGACGAACGCCATACTCCGTTACCAACCTTCTCATAACCCGGCTAGCACGACTCTTCATGCTAGCTGTACCTCATGACAGTTCATCCCAACACTTAGCACGATGGGACTCTATCCATGAACACACCTTACATCACGCCACATAGCTCGAGACTAAATCCCAAGCTATGCCGTGACCCTGTCACGTCACCTCACACACATCCTAACCCATCACAGTATAGCTTCATGATTGGCCACGTCACTTCATGATGTTGCCCAATCACGTTTCCGCTGCACTGCTCTGATACTTCTTGGCCACTTAGCACATACTCATGGCTATAAGCCAATCACATGGCAACACTCGTCGCCTTGGACTATAGCCATATCACTACTACAGCACATACCGCAACATCTTTATATATATAGCTCGAGACCATTCCAAAGCTATATCGTGACCTTGTCACGTCACTTCTGACATTCTGCTACGTCAACTTCCAACTCATCACGAGTACAGTTCCTCACGTACTCTCGTCACAACGTTACACCTCTTCATGTTCCCTCTACATCACTCTTATGCTAACTCTTCACCCATTGCAAGCACGACTTCTTAGTCGACCACGTCACTTAGTGACGTTGCCCAGTCATGCTTTCGCTGCGCTACTCCGATACCTTCTAGCCACTTCGCACTTACTTCTGGCCATAAGCCAGTCACATGGCGACACTCGTCGCCTTGGACTACAGGCCGTATCTCATACTTCGGGACACTGTTTCACAGTTCCTAACACCATACATTAAGCCCTTTGCCCATCAACTACGCAATCACCTTTATCTTCACGACACGCCATTCGGTGTATCGCTGCAACTCATGGAGTACATTCCTCATGTACTCCCTTCACAGGGCTACGCTACATCACCACTATGGCACTTATACTATATGGTGCGTCACTCCATTACAATGGAGTACACTCTACGTTTACTCCCTTCACAAAATTACGTTACGTCACCGCTATGGTGTACACGCCATATGGTGCATCGTTCCACCGTATGGAGTACACTCCTTGCGTACTCTATTCACGGCACTACACCACGTCACCGCTATGGCATACACGCCATACGGTGCCTCGTCTCACTACACAGAGTACACTCCACGTGTACTCCTTACACGGTACTAGGCCGCGCCACTACTATTGCACATACACTACCACCACACTTCATAGCACAGTCCACAACACTACACAACACACTTTCCAACTACGCCCAACACTTCACTATAGCACGTCACATCGCCACTATACAGCGAATCCTATAATACTAGCAGCATAGTCCACAACCTATAATACTAACAGCACAGTCCACAATCTAGTCAACTAGCTAGCATCTAACATTTAATATAAAAAGCGAGGGATAGAGATTTATACCGTCGACGGGATAACCCGTGCGTCGCTCGCTAGTCTTCACAGCGATAATGCCGGAGGAACGTACGGGGTGGCTACACTGCGTACAGTGACTGTTTAGGAGTTTGGATAGCTAGGTGTGGTCTTGGAAGGGCCTAAGGTGGCCTTGATGATGCTAGAAAGGGAACATAACACGACAGCTATAGCCGTGTTCAGTGGTGGTCAGTCACGCGCAGTGACTGTCCATCACATGCAGTGATCAACCCACCACGTAACGTGGTGGTTAGGGCCTAAGGCTGGGCTAAGGAAACTGCCGGAGGAGCCGTGGAGGCTCGATGGTGGTCGGCACAGTGGCCTACGGTGGCTGGCCGTGCACAGTGAGGGAGGAGAGGTCGTGGGAGAGTGAGAGAGAGTGTGGGGTCGTGGGTGGCAGATCGGGGCCGTAGGTGGTACCATTGGGTTCGTGGTGGCCTGAGGATACCGAAGAGGGTGGCCACTTACTGTGGGTGGCAGCGCATGGCAGTGGAGGAAAGGAAAACCGTGCAGTTGAGAGGTGGACTTCGGGAGGTGGAGGAGAGGCCTATTGGCTGTGGGTTTGCTGGAGGAGGAAGGGGGAGACCTCAGGAGTCTCGTGGTGGTGTCCGGTGGCCGAGTTGACCGTGCACCGCTGCGCTAGGAGGTTGCACAGTGAACCCGTGCATGGGTTTGTTATGCTCGTGCATGGTGGAGGGAGGTGGCTGCATGGGAGGGGCTGAGGCCGCTGGAGGCGGCCGGTCGGTGGCAGGGGAGACTGCCGTGGGAGTGGTGTTGCCGGAGAACGGCTCAAGGCGGCGCTGGAACTCCTATGCCCGTTTGGGCTTGCATCGTCGAGGGGGGAGGAGGAGAGAGCGTGAGGGGGCAAGGCCGGCATGGGTGGACTCACAGGAGGGAGGGGAGGCCGGTCCGAGGGGCGGTGAGGCATGCTGACGCACGGCAGCGCCGGCCTGGGCTGTGGAGGAGATCGGGCGATAGAGAGAGGAGCCACGTACACTGCAAGCCGAGAGAGGAGAGAGAGGGGAGGGAAAAGTGAGGGAGAAAGATAGAGGGGCTGGGGTTTTATCCTAAAACCCGACGTCTAGGGATCTATAAAATGGTCTACGATGACCCTTAAACACTGATTTAAAAACACATAGACATTTATTTAATTAAAAACACTGAAAGGGATAAAGATAGAATATTATATAAAATAATATTCCTTCATCGTTTATAAAAAGATGAAGTCTTACTTAAAATATTTAAAGGAATAAAACTATTAATTTAATTTAAAGATTCCATCATTATTTAGATCACATAATATTTTAAATAACTGGAATCATTTGTATAAAATGATTCCCACAATTATAATATTTTTAAAGCTCTTCAAAGATATTATAATTGAGTTATTTAAAATATTCTTTAGTTAAATAATAATAGGAATCTTCCATTTAAAATACACATTACTTAAAACACAAAACTAACTTTATAAATCACGTAGTATATTTAAAAACAAGCCATCGAGATCTGGCATGCGTAACGGGGCTCTTAGACACTAGAGGGAAGGAGCGGGCTGTCACATCACATCTGACGTAATTGCGAAATACAATTTATATGTGTTTCAGTATGGAAATACAATTTATATGTTGCGAAACCCTAATTTGGGTAATTAGCTCGTAAACCCTAATTAGGGGTTGGGTCGGACTTGCGCTCATTCGCCAAGTCTCATTAAAAATCCACCAAATAATTGCAACCAATCTTATTGGGTCAGGTCATCAAATCTAGCAGCCACAAAAATAAAAAGGCTCCGCACAAAATTCTCAACAATTCTCCCACTTTCAGATTGGTACAAACACATATATCAACTGCTTGCCTCCAAATCTAAAATCTCTACCTCTGCAGCTCATAGCTGCTGTCCTTAGGCGAGAAGACCAACTAAAGTCGTGCACAACTTCAAATTCTCAAGTGTAACACCTTTAGTTAGTAGATTTGCATGATTCTTTCTTCCACAAATCTTCTCAAGTATCAACTGGCCATCATCAAGAAAAGATCGAATAAAATGATATTCAATCCTTTTCTCATTGACATAAGTTTTAGTAGCTTTCCCATTGATAGAAGTACTTTCATCCTTTTCTAACTCATAAACAACCTTGCAGTTCCAGAGCTCTGCATTATTCTCTGTTACAGTGATAGAAATCAGATTGCTTGATCCAGATTTCATATACAAAGTACCTGTTGTTTGACCATGAGCCAAAACCATCCCACCTTTCATAACTTTCCATATACCGCCTAGAGAAACTATCAAATGACCGCCATCATTAAGTTATCCCATAGAGATAAGATTTTTCTTTAGCTCGGGAACATGTTTGACTTTCTGCAAAGTCCACACATTATTGTGTGGGAGGATAATGCACACATCTCTCATTCCCATGACATCTAGTGCTTCTCCATCAGCCATATACATCTTACCAAAGTCACTAACAACATAGTTCTGCATGATTTTCTTGTGTGAAGTGGTATGAAATGAAATTCCTGAATCCAACACCCAATCATCAATTAGAGTATGAATAGCAAGAAGCATAGCATCCTGTACTTCCTCAGTCACACTGTTTGCAAAGTCATTTTCCTTAGTCTACTTTAGATTTTTGCAAAGTCTTTTGAAGTGACCCATCTTGCCACAGTTCCAGCAAGTGCTTTGCGGCCCAGAACTTGACTTGCTTCTGCTCCTGTTTTTCAATTTTGACCTACCCTTATTTCAGTTCCTGTCATGTCCGGAGTGTCAATATGTAGGACATAATCCGAACTTCAAGTCTCACCAGAACCTCTCCTGCTAACTTCCTTAGAAAGAATAAAATCTTAGATATCATCATAATTCAGCTTTGTGTTCCCGGCAAAATTACTTAAGTCATTTTCATGGCCTCCCAAGTATTTGGCAATAAAGTCAACAGAATCAATACCCGAATCTCATTGTCAAACGCAATTTCAATAGATGACAATTGATTTGTAATGATGTTAAACCCGTTCAGATGTTGTGCAACAAATGTACTTTCTGCCATTTTCATATTAAACAATTTCTTCATCATTTGCACCTTGTTATTAGCGACTTATCATACATACCAGAAAAGGCTGCCATAAGATCCGCAATGGCATTTTTCTTAATAACGTATTGTGCAAGTAAATTTGATAGGGTCAACTGAATGACCCCTAATTTGCATCCTCCAATACCTGAAATATGTAGAGATAATCATCTACATGTATCCTCCAATACATGAAATATGTGCTGTTAAACTTTTCGATTGCAGACACCTTTAGTTCTTCTCCAGCCATCATTCTTACTTAACCCGATCCCGACTCTTGATACCCATTGTTGGCAATGATAAGGAGAAAAAAAAATAAAGAAAAACAAAATCAATCACACACAACACACAAGATTTATTGGTTTAGTAACGTGCCTACGTCCAGAGAAGCTGCAAAAGATTTTATATTCTTAATGGTTGAAATACTTTATGCGGCCATATAGAAATAGAATATATATATATATGGTGAAACCCAAATTAGGGTAATTAGTTAGTAAACATTAAGTGAGGGTCGAGTTGTGCTCCATGGCCCAAGCCTTTTTAAAGACCGATCAAAAAATTGCAACGGATTCTTTTCGGGTCAGGTCTTTAAATCGGATCACCACAAAACAAAATTAGGCTCCATACAAACACTCAGGACATCACGAGGGGAAGTTCTAAGTTAACTTATTGTTTCTCTATTTGATATAGACCTACCTCAGCATTCATGGCTTAAAAGGGGCTCTCGAATGTCAGATTCTCTTGTCAAACGCTAACTAATCTCTCTCTCTCTCACACACAACTTTAAACTCTTTATGTTTCACTTGGATTCACTTGCAGGTATAAGGAGGAAGAATATCTGTTTTAAAATCTTGAGTTTAAAATTTAGGTATAACATTCGTATTTGTTGACTGATCACTAATGAGATGATGAAATGGGCAGTGGTACTGAAGTCACTAGTAGTTGGAACATCAAACCTAGAATTGTGGTAGACAATCGGTTGGTAATGTGCTAAAGCCAATAAAAGGATAATAATAAGTCAAAATATTGAACCAATAATGGGCTAGATATAGTCTTGGTTAACTATAGGATTACAAAAGAGGCTAGAAATAGGTATGAGATTTCAAACATTCCTCACTATAAACAAAAAGGAACAATTGGGCTAACAAGGAATCAAATGAAAAAACTCACACCTAACAAAGATATTCGGAAAGTATGGATTTCAAAAGAAATATGGTTAAAAGGTAAGGAAAACTCTATGACAGAGTTAATGCCAACGGAAGGATTGAAGAAAGTTAATACTCCACAAGGTCGAGCATTGCTTTAGCCAAAGTCTCTAATACCATAACAAAAATTATAAAATAGAAAAAAAACTTGAAATAGAAAAAAAGATTGCGGAAGAGAGACTTTGAATGCTACATTTTTACTATTTTCAATTGTGATTGAATAGAAACACTAATCCCTATTTCTCAAAAAATTAAATGGAGATGAAATAAGGTATATATTGATCATTATGAAAATCAAGTCAGGATAATAATCAAGTTAAATTCTTGATTTGATATTATCTCTAACAAGCATGGGACGAATTCCGCAACGTTTACATGATATAAAGATATGTTGATTGATGCAAGACTGATAAACAAAACTTGTAAGAGTAATATTGTAATACTAGATACAGTACTTGGTGCCTGGAGTTGAAAAATTTGACGGCACAAATTTCGAGTATTGGAAGATGCAATTCGATCGAGAATTATCTTTATGGGAAGAAACTTCATCTTCCTTTTGTTTACAGGGACTGTAATCCTTTAGCGGATAAGCTTGCCTCATTTGGAGCCCTGGGCAAAACGGTAAGTTTTTCTTCTCTAGTTCAAATGCCTGGTGTGCATGCTCTTGATCATGCTGCTGCTCCTAGAGTCTAGCTTTTAATTTTCTGTACTGACCCTTTGAAATCTTTTATTATTAATTTTCTCTTTCAAATTTTCTTGGGAGCTTGATTTTGCGAATTTAGTTGTAACTCTAATGCTCCCTTTATATATGGTATTCCTCCATCATAAGTGAGGTCATCAACAAAATTAGGATACCGTACTTTCTTTTAAAAATAAAAACACCAAATCAGCACAACCTACTGCCTACTCGACAAACAACCTCACAAACATTTATTTTTGATCTACTTTTTTTTTTGATAGAAACAAATTTCATTTCATTCAATAAATCGAAGTTACAACTATGACTTATCAATACAGGAAAATCCAAACTATAAGCCAAACTATGCAACTGCTCTAGGGCATCCTTGCACACCTTATGGCCGACATTGTCTTAACTAATCAACAACTCTTTCTTAAAAGAGAAACCGCTCTGTAAAAACAAAACTGAAAAGTCCCCTCCATCCTCCCAGGGAGGAGTAAGGGACATTGCTGCTGTAGAAACTAAGTCCAATAGCTTATTTCATCTTTATTAATAACTAAACAACAAAAAGTACAATACAAACTTCAACTAAACCAACAGAACCACAAGCACCGGCATGAACCCAGACGGCACGCCCACCGCAAGCATTGGCTTCACGAACCCAGATGTCACGAGTACCCAGCTTTCGCACGGACCACAAAGTCCGGTCATACGACCACCAATCATGACATCTCGCACCATTCTCGATCAACTCTTGCCATAGATTACGTCCAATCTAGCAGCTCAAGACCTCACTGGGGTCAAAATGAAGAAAAACAAAAACACTAAAAAAGGAAATTACAGAGCCCTAAAACATATAGACCGAAGAAACACATTGCCCATCCTAAACAAAAACCCCTCCTATTTGCAAATAGTGGGATGACAGGTAGGGTTTCATCTCTTTGTTCTCAGCCGCCGCCACCCCCACCCTTTTTCTTTTTCCTTTTTCCCCCTTTTTTTTTTCTTTGTTTTCCTTCCTCCTTCACCTTCGTCACTCGTGCACCTTCTGCAGGAAAACAATGGCCTCTGCGACCGCTGGCCACTGCACGAGTAGCGGACCTCCACCATTGCTCACAGCTTCTCCCTCCATCTGCCACCACCATCCCTCTCACATGAGCTTCGCCTAGAGGAGCATCGCCCAACTACCCTCTCGCCCAGCTTCCCATCGCCATCCCTCTCGTCTGTTCCCCACCATTGGCCACCTCTGGGTTTCAAAATTCCTTCCACCCTCGCACAAGCACTGGCCACCTCCAGCTTTCTACATCAAACTGAAAAAACTAAAGGCTCCCGTGGCTTCACGCAATCTTCACCCGTGTACCTCCCATGGCTCATCACTAGCTTGAGTTTTCTCAACCGCGTGGGAGAAGCTGGAGATTAGAGATTAGAGGGAAAGGAAAAAAATAGAGAGGAAAAAATTGTTTGGGCTAGAGCAACCAGTTCCTTCTTTATTAGACCTAAAAACCATAGAAGCTACAAACAAAAAAAACAAAAAATGCAAGCTGAGATAATGGTAGGAAGGGGGTGAAGGGGGAGGAGCCAAAGCTCCCACCCCCCTCAAGCTAGGTTCGGAATGAGAAAAAGTTTTAGAGAGAAGCTCTCTTTGGGGATTTACCGAGTCTCATTTGTTGGAAAAACTATTATCCAACATCTAAATATGACCTCTAGATTGTCTCCCCAGGCCTTTCTTTATTTTTGATCTACTGATCTAGCTATTCATTGAAAACGACTAGCTTAAAATTGGAAGTGGTACATCTAACGACCTGTCATCGGTTTTAAGCAGTCTTAACTTTCAAGTAGCAGTTCAGCGTAATGCCGTACGCAGTACCATAGCACCAAGGGCATAAGTAGAATTTAGAAAGTATATATCGTGCCTAAGTAGTGCTATCCTCGGCAAGCCTTCTGGCCACTTGACGAGCGTATCGCCACGGTAAAACGTTGCCTGAACGTTTGATGCGGCAAAACTTTGCACCAAATTGGAGTCGCTCTTCCCTCTGAGCTTGCTAAACTTCCACCAGTATTTATATAGCATACGCTGTATGTTGCTGACCGTACGAGTGAAACCTTCGACTTTTGTATTGCATCTGAGATCCTGGTTGAGAACGGGAGGTTGGATGGATCCAGCAAAGAGGGGGACTTGAACATCCATTCTAGCAGTTCAACTCCATAGAATTCATCGGTTGTAATAAACCCAATTTGACGATTATCAGGACTAGTTGTACAGGTCCATAAGATGCCTTGCGTGATGAAGAGCAACGCATCACGTGGTTCTCCCTCCCGAGCAATGTAACTGTTCTCAGTGTAGTACACTTGCTTGAGAAAGTCGCTGCTAATCAATTCCAACCCATCTTCACTCTCATTTTGAAGGAGTGGCACCTAAGTGTCGATCATAAACAAATAAATAATCGAGAAAGATGATAAATGAGGAGAAGTCCATGCCAAGATATAAAACATTTATTACTCTATGAGTATGTATATGGAAACATATATTCAGAGTTGAGGATTAAAACAACTTGTAATTATTCATAAAAATTACGTTCTAATTAAACCATTGCACCTTAATATTAATTCCATTAATTTAGAACTCGGATCGTGTTAATTACCTATACATTTGTATATTTGCTAATACTATTTTCAAGATCTCATTTCATATTTATCGCATGATAGGTCCCAACACAGAATGAAAAGTAAATTATTTCTCTTCAGGTGAGAAAGTACCGCAAGGTTTGATAACAAATGATTACTTAACTTTTCATTAACAACCATTGGCTGTTAACTAAGCAAGCCTCGAACAAGCAGACCGAAATACAAGGAAATGAGCAACTAACGCCTGGACGCTCAACTCACCTAACTGGACGCTAAAACAACACATGCAAATACACGGCGCAAACACACGTAAATAGCACGTAATCTGAACATAACTACATGGAATAAAAGTGACGTAAATAATGCAACTTCTGAAGAACCATTCGCAAGACCACTCTCAACTGCATTGACGCCTTGACCCAGTCCATTCCTCATTTCCTATTGCACGCACCCAACGCCTTCCTCATTCATGCAACGTCGTCGCCTATCATACCCCCCCCCCCCCCCCCCCC
>QEOT01006201.1:121366-155327 GCA_003123785.1 Pterocarya stenoptera
CTCAACATCATCATCCTCTTCTCGAGCCAGATTGAGTGACGACAAGACTAAAGAACTGGAGGAAGCAACACTTGAGATAGAACGATTGAGGTCCAAAGAAAAAGAGTTGCTGACCAGATTAGATCAAGCAGCAGATCTTGAGGCAAGATTAGAAGAGAACATGCAGAAGAGACTGGAGATGGAGATACAAAAGGCTATGCTTCAGTTTCAGTCAATTATGTCACAAAACTCTATACTACCACCACAATTGTAAAAATTAATTCTTATTTTCGTTTTCTTTGTATTATTTTTTTTCAAAACATTTAAACAATTGACGTTTGAATTACAATTTGTGTAATACTAATATGGTATTTTTAATTAATTAAATTCTGTTCTGTATAATTAATACCGTTCGAACGGTAAATAACCAGTCCAACACGAGAAATGACCATTTCTAATTCCATTTGAATCAAAACATAACCATTCGAACAACAAATAAGCCATCCGAACGCATAATATAGTTCAAACGGATGTAATTTACATTCGCACAAAAATTATTCGTTCGAACACTAATTTCGTTCGAACAGTATCAAATATTGTTGTTTGTTCGATTCAATTTTTTTTTGTTCGAATGGACGAGTCGGTTTGAACTGAAAAATATTCCATTCGAACATATTTTTTAGACGAAATTGGTTCGTCTCAAAAAACATTTTCCGTTCGAACAGTTTCGACTGGTTCCCCAAAATTTCGTCTCTAAAAGTGATTTTTGGAGACGAAATTTTGAATTTTGTTTCCAAAAACATTTTGAGACAGCCTTTTAGAGACAAATGGAAAATGAAATTTTTTCGTCTTCAATTCTTTTTTGGGACGAAATTGGAGTTTTTTTAGACAAAATTTTTTGTCTCAAAAAACCATTTCTCTTGTAGTGTGGTAGGAGGCCAAAGAAACTTTTTGGGCTTCGGGAGTATTCTGGAACTCAAAAAATTGGTTCACACAATTGAACCATTCTGTCGAATCATCTCGAGAGAATCGAGGAAACTCCAATTTTGCCATTTTGGAGGAGACAACATGTCGTCCCCCATCGTGGCCTTCACGGTATTAGTTACCGTGGTTTGCAGGCTCCTGGTTTGTGAGCATTACCTTCGAGAGGCGATTGATGGTTTTTTCCAAATGACGAAGCCTATCGGCCATGCCGAGCTCCATCCTATGTAGCCCATCTTGCACTTCACCAAGCCCAGCCTCCAGAGGCTCAATATATTCTTTATTGGTTCCCATAACAACCTGGTTCTGATACCAATGATACGTCCCAACACAGAATGAAAAGTGAATTATTTCTCTTCGGGTGAGAAAGTACCGCAAGGTTTGATAACCAATTATTACTTAACTTTTCATTAACAACCATTGGCTGCTTAAATAAGCAAGCCTCAAACAAGCAGATCGAAATACAAGGAAATGAGCAACTAACGACTGGACGCTCAACTCACGTAACTGGACGCTAAAACAACACATGCAAATACACGACGCAAACACACGTAAATAGCACGTAATCTGAACATAACTACATGGAATAAAAGTGACGTAAATAACGCAACTACTGAAGACCCATTCGCAAGACCACTCTCAACTGCATTGACGCCTTGACCCAGTCCATTCCTCATTTCCTGCTGCACGCACCCAACGTCTTCCTCATTCATGCAACGTCGTGGCCTATCATCGCATTTCTTACAGAGAAAAATTATTTTAATTTTCAATTGTACTAGCTTCCTAATTGCTTATTAATTAGTTGGCTTCTTAGCTTTCTCCAACTCCCTTTGCTTAACTAACTCCAAATGCATAGATGCCTCCCACTGCATATACAGCTGTTGCATAACAAGTCCAACAAATTAGATGTTGTCCAGAAATTATCATTTGTCTCAAAATTAAATTTCAATTAAGATAATATTGTAAACATAATAATAAAGTGTTTCTTTTTCTTTTCTGCTCAATTCGTAGTCTGTGGAAAAAAAGTACGGTTAGATATGGGTTATGGGTGGTGGCCGTGGGCATTCTTTTCAAGGGGTGGAAGCCAATATTAGCCATATGGGTCCCTGTATACACATCAAAGAAGCCAAGTGATGCAGGAGGATCGGCGTCACCAAGTCGAGTAGGTGCCTTTATAAGGCGACAGTACCTCACACAGTCACGCCTACAATTTCTTCATCTTCAGAGATAGGGATCAGAACACACACACACACACATGCTGCACTTAGGAATTTCATGCTGCACGTTTCTATAAATCATGTATATGAAAAACTGATATTCGTACAGATACATTTTATAAATAAGGGCTATGAAGCTAGCTTTCAAAAGTTTGCATTTCGATCACCAACCTGCAAATGTCCAAGGAAGCACATAAACAGAACCAAGCCAGAGATGGAAGTTAAAACTGCGAAGCCGTTCTCCCAGAAATCCGTACTTGTTTCAAGGTTTGACCCAAAAGAACTACGAATTTGCAACAACTATACAGTGTAAGAGATAGTGTATTCACAATCGAAATTATTAATTAATATACTTATAAGCTGCTCAAAGTAATTTATACTAATCTAAAAGAACAGTGGAGAAATTATGCTTTGCATCCTTACATATAGCATCATCGATTGTTCCAATTAATATATGGAAGAAGGTTACTCTCTTTTTTCTTTTTTTCTCTGATTTTAAAACCACAACAAGAAACATGAATGCATATATAGAAAATTAAGCACAAGCTGTATGGCAGTCGACATGGTCATGTTGATGACAATCAATGATAAAATCTTTTATGAAATAGATCAATGTAAAACAGAAACATTCACAAACCTCAAATTTCTGAGGCCCCACCAGAAGCAGTACAAGATCTTTCGTGGAAAATCCATGGACGCCACTATACCACATTGAAGCGCTCCTTGGAATATTCCAAAATCAAAGACCGTTGTATTTGGGGTTTGTATTGGACAAGAATCGTTTAAAAATGTGTAATTGCCAAAACTTCCGTGGTTACAGGCAAAAGAACTTGGAACACATTTATCACTATGACTTTCACAGGCGAGGTGCCAGCAAGCGGTCTCTCGCTCGATGGATAAAAAGTACCAAAAACCACCCAGTATCTAAAAGACCATTAACCACTTAATGATTAGTAAATTATGCAGATCATATTGTAGCAAAAATTTTCCTAAGAAAGTTCACATTACTACAGACGGATGAAAATCTCTACAAACGTTAAGTGATAATAATCGTAGTGCAAAAAAGAATTGTAGAAATAATAAAACAAAAAAGGGACCCAACAAGTTGGTTTGGTACTGATCATGCTATCCTTTTCTTTTTCCCATTGATCCAGAAAATTGTCCCGAAAGGAATAGTTTCTGAATCAGTTCATGTGAGATATGGATCGTTGTGATTGATCTTCTACTTTGCGTTGGACACTTATATAGTAGGAAATTGTGCACTAAAGTTCATTGCTTTGGTGTCGCTGTTGAAGAGCTTCAATCCAACATCCTTAATGTTGATCCTCAAACAAGGGAACATATATAAAATATCCAACTTCCGATAAAAAGACAGGACTTGCTTCTCAAAAATGGTCTGAAGATTTAAAAAAAAAAAAAAGGCTCAACAGGATAGGATGAAGAAAGATGTATAATCCATTTCGTTTTAGATTATAAAGAAAGATGATTATTTGAGTCTGTCACTAGATATCCAACCCCAATCCTATGATTTGTCAAAGTTTATTCGTCTGAAACCTATAGGAATCAATAAACCTTCATAAAGATATATATTCAGACACTTATCGATGCAAAGTTCTATTAGAATAAAAAATTATATGAGGTAAACAAGTATGAAATTGAGAGTCAAACTTACATGACCGGCAATAATGAATAGAAACAAGTTGAATCCAGCTTTCACTGCTATGAGGCTTTTAGATAGGTTAATGATCTTGTGGATGAATACTTTTGAACATGACAGGTAGACACGAAGAGCTCTTGGCACATATTGAACTACAAGAACACCGCTCAAGACTTTCCTCTTGTTCAAAGATTTGGAACCTCTCATTTTTGAAAAGATAATTAGAAATAGCACCTGGACATGAGTTGACATAGATTTGGTATAAGAGATCTATTTAAGCATGGCACTATTCATTTTGAACGGATTCCCTTTTCCATATATTAAATCACATGACATAGTTGATCTAATTCATACTTTACCTTCTTTTTTTATTTTTTTGAAAAGTTCATATATACTTTCTTATTAGATTAGAATATTCTCTAGTATTTTGGTATAATTTATTGTAATTTACAAACGATTATTCATACTATTCGTGTGATCGATCATCAGGATCATATATCGTAAAAGTCACGTATGTACATATATAGCCCAATAACTAATGGCATTCCCTAAAATAACTAATCGCTTCTCCCTTGCAAGGGAGAGAAAAACAATGGGAATTCAATTCATGGATGCAATATTTGCCTGCGGATGAAAAACTGATCAGGATCGGCCAAATTACGTACGAATTAGTCTCACTCCTTTCGATCAATATTTTCTCGCAAGCAAAATTTGCTGAATGCAGTGCAAAATTGGAAACTACAGAATTGATCGACCATATCAAAACAAAAAGTGACATTCTTCTTTTAACAAAAAAATACGACATAATGTATAATATGTAAGGCTAGATATCTTCATAGGTTGTGCAAGCACCGAATACTCTTTTTAAAAACGAGTATAGTCTACTATTTTTTTATGTATGTCTCATAAATTGTGCAGCACTTGCACACTCTATGACCGCTATCTCATGTGTAGAATATAGGCTAGAAAATAGCTACCAGGTCACTGAACCTTACTGCTTGGCTTGCCCCCTTACCTGGCACAGCATGCCAAGAGGTTAAATTATTATTAAAAAAAAAAAAAAAACCTAAGACTCCATTTGGATATTGAGATGGTTTCAACTCATCTCAACATCCAAATACCGCTCAAACACAAATACTTTTTAATTTCAAATTTTTACCTTTTTCATTTAATCATTACCTAATCATTACAAATTTTTCAAATAAATAAAAAAAATAATTCAACATTTTCAAATTCCAAAACAAAAATAATATTACAATAATATTTTAACTTTATAATATTTTTATTCAGTTTTTTTCCTCTCACGTTTTAAAACTTCGTAAAATATCTTAACTCAAATAATTTCATTACTATTTACAAAATATTTTATTATTATTCAGATATTTCACATCAGATCTTGTTTATCATGATATCTAAACGAGGCGGCTTGGTTTGGGTAGTGAAAGTGTTTGAGAATGTTTGTAAATAATAGTGAAAAAGTAATAATGGAATATTGAATAGTAGTAAAAAGTAGATAAAAAGTAATGAATAGTAGAAAAAGTGGGTAAAAAGTAATAATAAAGTAAAGAATAGTAGTGAGGGTGCTTGAGAGTAGTTGACGTACTCTTGGTACCCAAAGAAGGCTGGCTTAGGTAAAACTCTAGACAACAAATCCGGTACTCCCCCTCATGCATCCTTCCTCCCTCCCTCCTGGTGCACCCTATAACCCCCGAACTCCATTTCTGGGGAAAAGCTTGTTCCCTCCCAGCTCCCCTCCCTCACGAATCGCTCCCCTCTCTCCTGCCTCCATTATGTCTTCATCGTCATTGTTCCATGGTTGAACCATAACCCCAAGACATTTATTCTTGCTACTTGCTAGTTTCTTGAAGACCCAACGGCTTGAGGTTGTCCATACTTGTCTATAAGCTCCCTGATTTGGTCCACATGGTGAGATGGAGTTTGGGAAACTGAAGGAATTAGGGCCAATCCTAGCCCCCTAGTCTTGAAAAAATTGTGTTGCAAAGATCGGACCGAGTCACTGGAAAATTTGAACTCAGGAAGGTGGGGAATATCATCATCTTCATCATCTGGGGAGGGTTTGAAATTGGTGGGACCTAAGCCTCGAGGGGAATTTGATTTAGGTGTGAAACTTGCATTCATACTTGTTTCTTCTTATCTCGTACTAGAAGTGACATTTTGCCTTTTCTGTTTTGGGGTGAGGATGAATTGAGTGATGTCGCGGAAGTTAGCTAGGCCTTTCTCCGAACAACTACACCAATTAGGCCATTATCATCCAAAATGTAAGAATCTACCACCTCAAGGACAAAATTGAATTTTTCGAAGAAGAGGCATCCAGGAAGAGGAACCAAATTTTAGATGGAAATGGGGTTTACGAGATATAGAGGGCACGCGTTGGGATGGATGGAGGTGAGCGGGGAGGGATTCGTGAGGGACGCAGGATGTCTGGGCATAGTTTTACTTTTAGTTTTTTTTAAAGTGGGCACTCTAAGAAATAACGGTTAAGCGACTTAGTAACAATGCTCATAAAGGCTATGCTATTGTAATAAATTTAGTAAAACTTCAAGTCAATTAAAATGGTAATTAAAAATGTCTCCTCAATTTTGCTTATCTAGAGTGAATAAGTGAGCCAAACATAGTTTCCTCTATAGGCTCTCTCTTAGGGAGATAGAGGTGGGGTTGTGAGTTTTTGCTTGAGTAGTGGTTGGTCTAGGGAGATAAATCGATTCAAAGGAAAGGTTCTTGAATAATGGACAAGTTAGAGGACATGTGGGGTCATCTGAATCTCACTGAAGAGGAAGATGCTGCTATTGATCTCGGTGGTGAAGAGATAGAAGATGTTCAGAGGAAAGGTGATCTTTGATTGATTGGAAAAGTTTGCATTGATAGACAGATTGGGAAGACGATTCTTGAGTCTACTATGGCGAAAGTATAGAAATTGAACAAACTTGCTACTTTTAAAGGAGTTGGGCAGAATGTGTTCATTATCATATTTGCCACTCACGCATATAAACAAAGGGTTCAAGAGGGGCGGCCTTGGTTTTTTCATAATAGTTTTCTTGTCATAAAACAGTTCAATGGGCTGAATCAACCAGGTAAACTTAATTTTGATCATGAATCAATGTGGATTTAATTGCACAACCTAGCTTCTACGGGAATGAACCAAGTGTGTGGTGAAAAAATAAGAAACTCAATTGGCAGAGTTGAAGAGGGGGGTGTTGATGATGAAGATGTAGGCTAGGGAAGATTTCTTAGGGTGAATGTTCGTTTAGATCTTAAAAAATTGCTGGCTAGGGGAAGAATAGTCACTCTCAACAGGTCAAGAATATGGGTGCCTATCACATATGAAAAGCTACCCAGGGTTTGTTACAAATGTGGCTGTTATGTTCATAATGCTAATGGACGTAAACAGCAAGGCAGCCAATTGTTGATAAAGGACCAATTTGGACCCTGGTTACGTGCAAAAAGTGGTGGCAGATGTCGGAGTGATCAGAGTTACAAACGGGGAGATAGGGAGTGGCAGGAAGCACTGGAACAAAGGAGAGGTGGCAGAGTGAAAAGGACCATGGCGGATGACGATCAACAAATCGATCACCGATGAGGTCACCAGACTTGGAAACTCCTACTAATAATGGTGAGATCATGGGAACTTACGAAATTAGCGGACTAGGGAAACATGTTAAGGCAAGAGTGTTGATGGAGGAAACGTTAGAAGTAATGAGGAATGAAGAAAATCTAGAGAATCAAGGGAAGATCAACAGGAGAAATGGAAGGAGAGATTGGGGGAACTAACGGCTAAAAAAGATTACCAGAATCAAGTGAAGTGCGTTGATTCTGTTGCTGCTGACGTATTGGTGGGTTTGGGGCCTAAGGTGCATGGGCCAACTTCTAATGGGCCTGTTTGGGTAGCTAAGGAAAGGCCTACTTTTGGGCCTACTGAACTAAATGGGGTACCCTCTCAGAGGTTGAACATAGTTGGTTCCCAACGACCAACTAATTACAATGAAAGCACCAAGACTCGTGGGGATGGAAGAAGGACGATAGAGCCTTTGCTAAGTCCTCTTGCCTATTCTCAACAGAAGTGGGAAAGAAAATGTTATTAATTACGGAAGATGACTTGATTGGTGAGAATGTACACAAGAAAAGTAGAAGCGGGAAGGGGGAAGCTCCATCTACAGTATCCTATATGCCACAAGTGGGAATCAGTGAGATGGAATCGAACAAACTTCTATCGGTGGTAGTTGGATCCTAGCCCCACCAGTCACAATTAAACTATTAAGTTGGAATTCCCGTGGGCTTGGGAACGCATAGGGAATTCGTGCGCTTCTTGACTTAGTTAAGAATGAAGGTCTCGATGTACTCTTTCTACTAGAAATGAAATTGCTAACAAGAAGGATGGAAAGATTGAAATTTCATTTGGGCTTTGAGTGTTGAATGGCAATAGATTGTGAAGGTAACAGTGGGGGAATTGTACTTCTCTGGAAGGAAGAAGTGGTGTTATCTTTTCTAAACGGCAGGTATTTTTCTTACCGGCCACCGGTCCGGTACAGGTACACTATGTGTTTCGTATCGGTCAAAATACCGGCCGTACCAGTCGATATTTCGGTCTGTACTAGACTATACCGGTCGATATTACAGCACTTAATTTTTTTTTTCATTTTTTCAAACTATAAGCTCATTTTTTTACCCCCAATTCAGACTAGGATATTTATAATTTATATATCTATGTATTTATATATAATTTATTCATATATAGACTATTATTTTGAAATATAATTTATATATATACATTTATATATATAATTTATTCACATATCAACTATCCCGAAATGGTACGGCATCCGGTACGATATTCCAAACATTGACTACAACATTTTCAGATCATATCCCTATTATCTTGCATGTTAATGAGGGTATGTTTATCGAAGAGGACGTAAACCTTTTAGGTTTGAGGCTATCTTGACAAAATCTTAAGAGTGTTAAAAAGTTATAACTAAAGCATGGAGGGTGGATTCTGGTACCAAAGATATGCATCTAGTGATGAGGAAAATAGTAACTTGCATTGAGAAAATATAGATTTGGAGCAGAAGATCATTTTGGAAAGTTCAAAGGAAGATTCAAAAAGCCAAAAATGCCCTTCACAAATTCAAAGCAATGACCCTGGATGCATCACGATCAAAGAACATAGAGAAGCTAGGGCCGAGGTGCAAACTTGGTTGGAAAGAAAGGAAATTATATAGTGAGCAAAACACAAAGTTCTTCCACCATTAAGCCTCTAAGAGGAGAAAGAAGAATGCAATTACTGTGGTGAAAGATAGTGATGGTCGGGTATGGCAGACTATGGAGGGTAGAAATAACGTGATAGTGGACTATTTCACATATCTTTTAAGTACTTTCGGAAGTCGGGGGTACATGAAATTCTTAGATGGGCTACCTTCAAAGGTTAAAAGTGAGAATGAATGAGAGCCTTACTAAGGCTTTTATTGAAGAAGAAGTATGCATGGGTTTTCACCAAATGAACCCTAGAAAGGCCACTTGCCCAGATGGTATGGCTCCAATCTTCTATAAAAAAATATTGGCATATTATCGGAAGGGATGTGAGTTCTGCAATGCTTAATGCTTACATACTGGTATGTTTCCTTCCCCTCTAAACCATACTTTTATTACTCACATACAAAAGAAGAAAAATCTTGAAATAGTTGCTGATTACAGACCCATTAGTCTATGTAATGTGAGTTATAAATTGATTTCTAACGTATTAGCAACTCGATTGAAGAATGTCCTACCTAGAGTGACCTCTAGTTCCCAGAGTGCTTTTATTCTAGGTCGTCTTATTATTGACAATATTCTAGTGGCTTATGAACTTGTCCATTTCTTAAGGCAGAAAAGATGAGGAAAAGTGGGGTACATATCCCTTAAACTTGATATAAGCAAAGCCTATGATAGAGTGGAGTGAGACATCTTTGAGACAATCATGTTAAAGCCGGGAGTTCATGCAAAATGGGTGGATTTGATTATGCTTTGTGTAAAATATGTGTCCTTGCCTGTGCTGGTTAATGGGGGAGCCACTAGGTCCAATAACACCATCAAGGGGTTTGATGTGAGGTGATCTATTATCACCATATTTGTTCATGTCGTGCTAAGAAGGTTTGATTTCATTATTTAGAAGATAGCTAGACAAATGAAAGGTATCAAAATCTTTAGGGGAGCCCCAAGGATTAATCACTTGTTGTTTGCGGATAATAGTGTGCTTTTTCTATAGAGCTAATATGTAAGAAAATCTGAAAATCTAGCAACTATTGGGACCCTATGAAAAGGCCTTAGGTCAGATAGTGAATAGAGGGAAAACTTCTATGGTGTTTAGCATAAATGTGTGTTTTGATCTTCAAGATGAGATTTTATCTTTTTGGGGGAATGAAAGTTTCCAACATTATGATAAGTAGCTTGGACTTCCACCTATGGTAGGGTGTAAAAAAGAGAAAGTTTTCTATGAGCTGAAACACAAGGTGCAGAAGAAACTTCAAGGGTGGAAGCAGAGATTGCTCTCTAAAGGGGGAAGAGAAATTTTGATTAAGGCCGTAGCTATGTCGATCCCTACCTATACATGAGTTGATTCAAGCTACCTGGGGCTTTATGAGATGAGCTGGAGAGTATGATGGTAAAATTCTGGTGGGGGCAGAGATAGGAAGAGAATAAAATTCATTGGATAAGTTGGAAGAAAATGTGTGAAGCCAAATGTGAGGGTGGCATGGGTTTAATTAAGAATCTCAAGGCTTTCAACATAGCTTTATTGGCTAAGCAGGGCTGGAGAATTTTGCATGATCATGAATCTCCTTTGCTACACAAGATATACAAAGCTAAGTATTTCCCTCATACCAATCTCTTTGAGTCAAAGCTTGGCAACTCACCTTCTTATGCCTAGAGAGGAATCAGGAAAGCCAAACAAGTGCTGATGGATGGTTATAGATGGAGGGTGGGGACTGTTAAAATCATTCACATATGGAGTGACTATTGTATCCCAGGTGACAGACCTAGTTCCCTCAAGATGCTTGAACCTGAAGTTTTGGCTAGTGAAGAAACAGTGGACGGGCTCATTGATAGTGATTCCAGTTGGTGGGATTTGAACAAGGTCAAAGCCTTATTTCCACCCAGAGCAGTAGAAGAGGTTAAAAAAATTATCCTCACACCTGGTAATCACAAGGATAAACTGATTTGTGAGAGAGAGAATGATGGGGTTTATGGTGTAAAGAGTGCATACAAAATGCTGTGTGGGCTGGAAAAAAAAGGAATCAAGAGTGGTAGAGCTCAAGAGATGAAGACCAGAAGCATATTTTGAAGTTACAAATTTTAAATAAAATAAGAGTCTTTGTTTGGAGAGCATGCAAAAACAATCTACCCACATTGCATAATCTGAAAAACAGAAAAGTTTTTGCTGATGGGGTTTGTCCCTTATATGGTGAAGAGGTGGAGGATCTGGTTCATGCTATCTTTTCTTGCCCAACAATTGCATAGAGTTGGAAAACATACTTTCCAGGTTTAATTTCTTCCTCTAGATATGTAAGTAGTTCTGGATTTAGCTAGAGACATCAGTAAACAAGGAAGTAAAGATGATCTGGAGAAATTCTTCCAAGGGATTGTCGTACAGAAGGAACTGGAAAGTTCATGAAGGCAAGGAAATAGAGACCAGACAGGTAATTGAGCATGCTTTATCTTTGTGCAAGGAGTTCAAGGAGGTTAAAGGAAAAAAAAGAAGCTGAGCCAATTATATTACAGATGGTCACCACCCCATTTGGGTGCTTTGAAACTCAATGTGGATGGAGCTATTTTCTGTGAGCAGCATAAGGCAGGGGTTGGGATGATTCTAAGAGATGCAAAATGTGAGGTAATCATGGCTACCAGTAGAAAAGAACATGAGGTGAATGATCCTACTGAGATTGAATTAGTGGCTAATTTATTCCCAGGGTTGCAATTGTGTTGTCACATGGGAATCAATGATCTGTTATTCAAGATGGTGGAGAATAGTCTTCTATGTTGGGCAACCTCATCAAGGAGACTAAGGAGCTAATGTCAAGGTTCAAGGATTGTAAGGTCCAGTATGTTAGCAGATTGGGAAATGTGGCGGCTCACAAGGTTGCTAGAAACGCTTGGCATGTTGAAGATGTTATTATTTGGTGGGATTCTTTCCCTATTTTCTAGGGCCTGTTATTTGGACTGACAACAACTTGTAATCTTCTTTGCTTTTTCAATGAAAATCTTTTCATATATATATATATATATATAAATCTTATCTAGAGAGAAAAAATACATCAAGTAGGACATGCAATATTTATTATCGTTAGTATAAAAATTCTGAATAATATTAAATAAGTAATAAATAGTATGTATATTTTATGCATCTATCACTTATCCACTTGAAGTTTTCAAATTAATGCACAAAATTGGAAGGGACATTAATCCAATAAAAGGTTAAACGCATGCATGCTAAACCGAGTTATAAGATCGAATTTACAGAGCTATAGTAATATAACGTTAATTTCGATCACTAGTTTGCGTACTTAGACATGTAGTTAAGACGAACACATGCAAGAACACATCAAAACTAAAGGCCGAAAGACATGTAGAACTGTTAAGAAGCAGAAAAGTCTCCCTTACCTGCGGGATTGGAAGAATGGCGACGATATCATTTGCGACTTTCAAGTACCTGTTTCTTCTGAGCCAAACATGACTAGTATCTCCCTTCGTTTCTTTCTCCTTGTCTAAAGAAGAACGAAGAAATGGCAATATGATATCCACAAGAGAAATGCAGTCTAGGAGCGTTCGGAGACAAACAGTTACGATGTATAATGTTCTATCGAAATCAACGCACTTTTCGACTTCATTGATCACGGGAATGTAAAAGAATAAAGGGTCCACTAATAGTGAAATCACACACGACCCTGCGAAAAAGATATACCAGAATTGAGCTGATGGTTTCCTCTTTGGGGGGTTCCCCATTGATGATGAATTAGCTTCTTGAGCATTCTGAGCTTGCATCTCAATATGACCCTTAACCCTGAGCAGATTAGAACAAACAAAAAACAGAGGTTAAAGATATTTTCTTTTATTTTCTCTGTTCAACAACCCATGCAATTTTGGGACCATATGGAACGTGTTCTTGATATATTCTGAATTCTGTGTTCAGAACTTGGGTCGCGTGCAAATTTTGGAATGTCAGGAAGATCCGTGCATGTTACTAGCACGTGATATCACAAACACTGGGAGATTATTTAGGCTGGTTTGGAATGGAAAGTCCACCTAAGTTATCACATACCATCTTATCTCATTATATCTCATCTTAATATTTAAACACTATAAATTTAAACACTTTTTTATTTTTAATTTTTTCATCTAATCATTATCTAATTATTACAATTTTTTAAAACTTCAAAAAAAAAATACAAAAATAATTCACTTCAAATCTCAAAATAAAAATTATATTAAAAAATTATATTCTAATAATATTTTAATTTTATATTATTTTTATTCAATTTTTTCTCTACCATTTTCCAAAACTCCATCAAAAATATCTTAATTAGAGGAAGTTTCAATACAAAAAGTCTTTTAACTCATCTCTGGCATTATTCCTTCCATCTCTGGCATTTACATTAGAAAAAATCTTTAGAACCTCCTATTATTCACACAACCTCCACACACTACACTTTTTTTAATTTTTATTATTTTCTTCTTTTATCAAATATTTATTATATTAATAATGAATAGAAAATATTAAATAGTTTAAAAAGAATAAAATCAAAAAAAAAATTTAATATTTAAAAATTTAAAAAGTTAAAAAAATGTGGAGTGTGGAGGAAGTTGTATAGCAAAACTCAACTTTTTAAAATCTTTCAAAAATATGAAAATTCTTATTGGGCAAAAAAATGGGGAGCCCAAAACAGGCTCCCTAACATTTCTCTATCTAAAATTTTGAGTCTTCTTTAAAAGTATGAAAGAAACGGTTTTTATATTTTCTTAAATAAGGCCATAGTTTTTTCATCCAAAAAATGAAAATGAGAATAAATAAAACATACTCTGCTGGTTCTGGTTCCTGATCATCATTGTTATTATGGCGCAGGTAAAGTGGAGCTTCTGGTTCCTCCCCTGCTGGCTGTTGCCCTCTCATACTCGAGTAGAGTTCGTACACTGTGAATTCTGCTTCCTGATCATAAAAATGGAAAACAGATTACAGAAACGTGCAACACTCTTGGTCGATCTATTGTTCTAAAAAACTGCAACTTAAAGACATTCTCACTCTGAGAAATCTTCTTTTGCCAGAGTATCCAGACCCGGAAAAAGAGAAGAAGAAATGAAACCTCTTCGCAGTTGTGTCGGCCTGTGCTGAAACAAAAACAGACAATTCTGTTTATATCCTAAGGCGTTAAAAATAAAAAATAAAAATAAATAAATAAATAAATTCTATAGACTTTATCGATACAAAGTCTCGGGGGCCAAAACATTCTCAATCCCACGTGGGAACTCAAGAAAGTAAAGGTGGAAAAAACAGCGCATACATACAAATAAAGAAAATCAAAATTAGCATTGATATTGAAATTTCGTGACAACGCGTAATTCCTAACCAAAATAATATTCTTTCAATTTTTGGCTCTTATCTCAATTTACTATTCAAACATCCACTGTAAGGACAAATATAATTGGGCCTCTCCTTATTTTGAGGATATTTCTCTTCATATTAGATTTTCCGGAATGAGCATGACAGTAACGAAAAATATCTAACCATAATTAGAATTTTTCTTCTTAAATATATATATATATATATTCGATGAATGAAAATTAATTAAATAATTCCAACTACTAAAACTTGACCAGCCAAGCATGGTACGATAAAATTGGGATTACGGTACCATCAAACCACTTGAAGTGAGTGGAAATTAATATGCCAATCAATTAATTGATTAAAGACTTGTTTGATTACACAAAATCAAACTATATCATTTTATATCATCTCATATAATCATTATAATTTTTTTAAATTTTTATACAAAATAAAATAAACAATTCAATTTTTTTAAATTCTAAAATAATAATAATATTTTTATTTAATTTTTAAACAAAATATTTCATCTCATCTCATATGTATTGCGTAACAAAATATCTCACCTCATAAATTACAGACGACGTCGAAAGTCATGAGAATTTAAATAGCAGAAATGTTTGGAGTTTGAGACTTGGGTCTCGAGATTTTCTATTGATTTTTTTTTATTTATTAATTCAGTATTTTTTTAATAATATTATAATTTTTTTTAAAAAAATACTTAAAGGTATAAAAAAATATATTTAAAGATATAAAAAAATATATTAAAAAAATTAAAAATTTGACCTTCTGAAAGAGTTTATCGAATTACACTGATCATCTGCAGCACGACTGGTTCAAAGCTACAAATTGAAAGTTGACGAAGACTTCACAATGATGTGAAGTCACTGTTCGACCCGGTCTATGGAAGGACAACTCGTCCAAAACAAAATGTTTATGTAATAGAATTTTCTATTTTATAGTGACTTGTTGAGAAAAGAATCTTCAAGACTTTATCCCAGGCCATAGAAAAACTCTAAATCCAAGCATGAGTCGGGCCTATCCGCAGACAACATCCGACGTGGAGGCAAAACGGTGCATTTAGAGTCTAGCTGAAATGGGGTTCAGCTTCGACTCAAAGCGGTGCGTTTTACATTTTTCTCCTGCTCGATCTCTCTCCTAGGCACTCTCTCTGTGCTACGGCATCCTTGGTGAGATATGAACCTAACCTTTCTTCTACGTTTCTCTCCCGTGCTCGATCTCTCTCCCACGCACTCTAATAGATGCGACTCCATACTTCGTTCCCAACCCCACTCCTTCACATTTTTTGAATTAGTTTCTCTCCCTCTGCTCGATCTCTCTTCTAAACCTAATGTAGCTGTGCGACGCCGAGGAAGATTTGCAATCCAGATATCCACCAAGCGACGCCATCCTAGGTAACTTTCCCAACCCTAACCCTTATGTTTTATTAAGAAAAGAAATTGGAAAATTTTATAACTGTATTGGGAAATTCTAGAACTATATTGGGAAATTCTAAAACTGTATTGGGAAATTCAACCGGAGCCTTATGTTTTATTAAGAATAAAAATTCAACCCACAGTTTTATTGTTCGTGCATATATAAGAAAACTTTTATGGGTGTTGTTGTATTAATATGTGCTTTTTATGGTGGTGACATTGGGACAATTTATATACAGACCTTGGTGGAAGAATAAAAAATAAAGTGTGTGTTCTGCAAATTGCTAAATGGTGCTTTTCCATCCATTCATTTATTATTTTTTCAAATTTTTGATAAAAAGTTTGAACTTCATTGTAAAGAGGTACTTAAGACCTCAAATCTTAATACAAGATAATTGATCAACATAAATAACATGTTCAATAAAATCAGGAACAGAGTGCCACCACAGCTGCATTTGTGAATTAGTCCATGCATTTCTAGCCAGATGATGAGTAGCAACATTAGAAAGTCGACCACCATGCTGTATCTGCAATTCCCAAAGCCCTGTATTAATCGTTTGATTTCAGCAATAACAGTTCTCATAACTGTAAAAGAATCTGCTTCACGATTGACTTCCTCAACTAAATGCTTGCAATCACTTTCAATCATAAGGTTTTGGATGCCAATGTTTAGACAAAATTGCAGTCCCCTCAAAACAGCAATAGCTTCCACAATTTCTGGTTCAAGAAATTTCTCTTCCTCTCTACTTAGAGCCATGATAATGGAACCATAGGAATCTCTAATAATTGCACCAATACCAGTTTTATTGTGGTCAAAGAATAAGGCTCCATCACAATTGAGTTTAAACCAATCAGTTGGTAGAGGAGACCACCTATAATTCACTTTTTTGGAATTAACAGGTTGCTGCAACTTAGAAACCTACATGACCTTCTTTGAAAAAGCAAACTCTATTACTTGCAGAGGTGGTAAATTGATTTGATCATGGATCATCTTGTTTCTCCTATGCGAAAAACCCCAAGCCTTCAGAACAAAGTCAGATAAGTCCTCTGATGATCCTTCTAAAAATACATGCATTGCAGTGACCATGAAAGAAGTAAACTGATTCATATGTTGCAAGGTAGGAAGCTTTCTCGACCAGTATTCATGAATGGAAGGACAGAAAAATAATACATGAGCTAAGTCTTCCATACTGTGGTCACAAAAATAGCAGGCCCCATCCACATATACCCTTTTACTGATAAGATTAGCCTTAGTGGGAAGTATTTCTTTGCATGCTCTCCAAGCACAAATTTTAACTTTATGAGGGATTTGTAACTTCCATAAGCCATTCCAAAATTTCTTTGTGAATGGCCCATATGATGTTTCCCCCGCATTCTTAGAAGCAAGTGACTTAAAAAACTTGTAAGCACTTTTTACTAATGGTGTAAAACGGTCGGTTCAGACTGGAGAAACCGACCAGTCCAAACCGGACCAGTCCCGAGGTGGGGATTTCTCAAACCGGACCGAACAAACCCAAAAATTATTATTTTTATTTTTATAAATATATTATTTTATATAATAATTGTATAATAAATTATGTAATTTTCATCTAACTTATCCCCCTTTACAATATAAAATTTTAATACATTCACATTCTCTAAGTCAGTAACAAAATAACAATTAACATCATCAATATAATTATATAATTATAAATTAATAACTAAACTAAATCACTATAACTATACTCTATAATTATAAAGAAATCACTATAAGTCTATAACTATATATAGTATTAAATTATTAATATCACTATGACTAATGACTAATGACTATAAGTTCATAACTAATTCTAATATATAACTATACTAATAGTATAATATTAATATTATTATATAGTCTAATATATTATATAGCTTTACTAAATCACTATAAGTTTATAACTAATACGATTACAATATATCTTTATCTAACCAATCACTATTAACAATATAAAATTTTAAATATGTTATTAACACTTGTTAATATTCTATCAATTAACTAATATATAATATCAATTAGTTAATTATGTATTAATAATGTAATTTTCATCAAATTTATTCTCGTTGACGATATAAAATATTTTTTTATTGAGTTTGTTACATACCATCAAATCTACGAGTGAACAGCACTGCAAGGGGAAGAGGAAGATCTTCGTTTGATTGGAGGAACCCATACTAATATTTTTAGGGACAACTAAGTTAAATATGGATACAGGGAAGAGACAATACATAGACCAAAAGACTATACAAAACTACTGACATGTCATAATGCCTTGCGTACACCATTGAAGAAGCTCATCAAAATGAATAAACAGAGGGTTTGAAAACTAGCCAGTATTATAAGTACCGGGTTTCAGCAGAGACATCTTGATCAAATTGTGGTCTGATATAGCGATAAGGTGCAACTTAATAAAACAATACTAGATTAATTTATGAGCAAAAAGCGTCATCCAATTTCTTGGGATCAGCTACAAAACCTTCATTTGCTCATTATAGCATTACAAAACATTCTTCATGAGAAAAACCCAGATACCACATCCTTGCCAAACTTACCTTATGGGTTTTTAGCACCCTCAGCCAAAGATTTATTGATGAATGCCATGGCCTTATCTCTCATCGGGAATGACATCATTATCTATCTTACCCATGTCTAAACAATCTCAGTCAACATTTTCAGACAATTCCCCTAACTAGTGGTACCTAAATCTTTTAATTGATTGCATCAAGCCATTGACATGAGTGAATTCTACAGTATTGTGAAATGATAAGCAGTCTTTTCTTGACCTTGTCCTCATAATGGGCCTTTATTGCCTTACTTAGTCTTTGTGATGCCCAACTTATTGTCCTAGCCCATACAACTGCAGCCATGAAGTCTATGCTAATGTCACACTTTCCTAAACTTATGGCGACCAAGCTCACAATCTCATCCATCTTTCTCCACCTCATCCCTTATTTGTGCTGAAACTAACTTGTCATCACAAAGGCAAGACATTGATCAGTAGGCTACGCAAATATGCTGCTGCAGCATCATAATATATGTCTTGCTATACCGCTTATATAGCTTCTATTATTGGAACGGCTATGAAACCCACTCTCTCAATGATACCATTGCTCCCGCATTTCTCTTCTCAAACCATGCCCTTTCTAACCTCCTGTTATCCTTGTAATGCCCCACTGCAATACTAGAAGACCTAACATTCAATCTTGGGTGAGACTTCAAAAAAAGGAAAATGCCACCATTGGTTTTCACGAAATAGTGAAAAGACATCTCATTACACTTCTGCCCTTCTCGGTAGCCAATCGCACATCCATCTCAATAGCTCATGATAATCATGCAATTGGAGAGAAAATTAACCAATCCGAGTTAAATATTTACAAAATTTACATTTTATACAGTCTTTTTTTGTAACACCCTACTCCTCCTTCCTTCTTCTGACGTAAGCCATTACGTCAGATGCGTTAGACCTGCTCCTCCTTCCTTCTTCTGACGTAAGCAATTACGTCAGATGTGATGGACAGCCTGCTCCTCCCCTCTAGTGTCTAAGAGTCTCGTTATGCGTGCCAGATCTCGATGGCTTGTTTTTAAAGATACTACGGGGATTTCTAAAGTTATCTTTGTGTTTTAAGTTATGAGTATTTTAAATGGAATATTCTCATCGTTATTTATCTAAATAATATTTTAAATAACTCAATTATAATATCTTTGAAGAGCTCCAAAAATATTATAATTGTGGGAATCATTTTATATAAAAATAATTCCAGTGATTTAAAATATTATGTGATCTAAATAATGATGGAATCTTTAATTTAATTAATAGTTTTACTCTTTTAAATATTTTAAGTAAGGTTTCATCATTTTATAAATGATGAGAGAATATTATTTTAAACAATATTCTAGTTTTATGCATCTCGATGCTTTTAAATAAATAAACGTTTATTTGTTTTAAAGTAGTGTTTAAAGGTCATAGAAGACCATTTTATAGACCCCCAGACGTCGGGTTTTAGGATAAAACCCCAGCCCTCTCTCTTTTCTCCCTCACTTTTCCCTCCCCTCTCTCTCTCCTCCCTTTCTCCCTCTCGGCCTCTCCCATACGCGAGACCCACACCCGAACGGCCTCAGCCCAGCCCGACGCCACCGTGCGCCGGTGAGCCACACGGCCACCACCACCGGAACCACCTCCCTCCGGCGAGTCCACCCATGCCGGCCTTGCCCCCTCACGCTCGCCCCTCCTCCTCCCTCGACGGTGCAAGCCCGAATGGGCTTAGGAGTCCATGAACCGCCGTGCGCCGTCCTCCGGGCCCACCTCTCCCACGGCAGCCTCCCCTACCACCGACCGGCCACCTCCTGCGGCCTCAGCCCCTCCCATGCAGCCACCTTCCTCCACCACGCACGTACACAGCAAATCCATGCACGGGTTCACTGTGCAGCCTCCTAGCTCCGCCGTACGCGGTTGTCTCGGCCACCGGCCACCACCACGAGACTCCTGAGGTCTCCCCCTTCCTCCTCCAGAAAACCCACGGCCAATAGGCCTCTCCTCCACCTCCCGAAGCCCCTCTCTCCACCGCACGGGTTTAGCCCGATCCGTTGCTTTCCGCCGCCACCCACGGTGAACGACCACCCTAGCCGGCATCCTCAGGCCACCACGAACCCAATGGTACCACCCACGGCCCCGATCTGCCACCCACGGCCCCACACTCTCTCTCACTCTCCCACGGCCTCTCCTCCCTCACAATGCACAGCCAGCCACCGTAGGCCACCGTGCCGACCACCACCGAGCCTCCACGGCTCCTCTAGCAGTTCCCTTAGCCCAGCCTTAGGCCCAAACCACCACTTTATGTGGTGGGTTGGTCACTGCACGTGATGGACAGTCACTCGTGACTGACCACCACTGTACATGGCGAGATCCGCTGTGATATGCCCCTTGCCAGCATCATTAAGGCCACCTTAGGCCCTTCCAAGACCACACCTAGCTATCCAAACGCCTAAACAGCCACTGTACGCGTACGCGGTGTAGCCACCCCGTACGTTCCTCCGGCTTTATCGCTGTAACGGCTAGCGAGCGACGCACGGGTTGTCCCGTCGACAGTATAAATCTCTATCCCTCGCTTTTTATATTAAATGTTAGATGCTAGCTAGTTGACTAGGTTGTGGACTATGCTGTTAGTATAGGTTGTGGACTGTACTGCTAGTATTATAGGATTTGCTGTGTAGTGGCGATGTGACGTGAGTGATGAAGTGTTGGGCGTAGTTGGGAAGCGTGCTGTGTAGTGTTGTGGACTGTGTTGTGAAATGTGGGGGTAGTGTATGTGCAGTAGTAGTGGCGTGGCCTAGTGCTGTATAAGGAGTACACGTGGAGTGTACTCTGTGTAGTGAGACGAGGCACCGTATGGCGTGTATGCCATAGAGGTGACGTGACGTAGTATCGTGGACGGAGTACACGTGGAATGTACTCCATGTCGGGGAAACGACGCACAGTACGGCATGTGTGCCGTATTAGTGATGTGGATGGAGTACACGAGGAGTGTACTCCATTGTAATGGAGTGACGCACCATATGGCGTGAGTGCCATAGTGGTGACGTAGCGTAGCCCTGTGAAGGGAGTACATGAGGAGTGTACTCTATGAGGTGCAGCGATACACCGTATGGCGTGTCGCGAAGATAAAGGTGATGTCGTAGTGATGGGCGAAGAGCTTGATGTACGGTATCGAGAACTGTGGAACAGTGTCCCGAAGTGTAAGATACGGCCTGTAGTCCAAGGCGACGAGTGTCGCCATGTGACTGGCTTATGGCCAGAAGTAAGTGCGAAGTGGCTAGAAGGTATCGGAGTAGCGCAGCGGAAGCATGACTGGGCAACGTCACTAAGTGACATGGTCGATTAAGAAGTCGTGCTTACGATGGGTGAAGAGTTAGCGTAAGAGTGATGTAGAGGGAACGTGACGAGAGTACGTGAGGAATCGTACTCGTGATGAGTTGTAAGGTGACGTAACAGAATATCAGAAGTGACGTGATAAGGTCACGGTGTAGCTTGAGAATGGTCTCGAGCTATATGGCGTGGCGTAAGGTGTTGAGGTATGTGCCGTAGTAATGATACGGCTGTAGCCTACGGCGATGAGCGTCGCCGAGTAGTCGGCTTATGGCCATGAGTATGTGCTAAGTGGCCAAGAAGTGTCAGAGCAGTGCAGCGGAAGCATGATTGGGCAACGTCATGAAGTGACGTGGTCAATCATGAAGCTGTGCTGTGATGGGTTAGGATGTATGAAAGATGACGTGACAGGGTCACGGCATAGCTTGGGATTTAGTCTCGAGCTATGTGGCGTAACGTAAAGTGTGTTTATGGACAGAGTCCCATCGTGTCAACAGTTGGGATGAACTGTCATGAGGTACGGCTAGTATGAAGGGTCGTGCTAGCCGGGTATGAGAAGGTTGGTAACGGAGTATGGCGTTCGCCATACAGGTCCGTGACCAATGTATTAAATGATGGTCTTAAGGGATAAAGGAGTAAGGTACGTGTGTTGTCTGGTTAGACGCACGTGCCGGATGGATTAACCATATGTAATGCGTAATCTGTCCTAAGTATGGTTACACGGTGCTCAAGCCTCAGAGTGGCTTGGAGCCGTGTAACGAGAATGGACGATCATGAGAAGTAGAGTGAGCTAAGATGCATGAGGGTAATGATGAGAGTACTGTTTAAGAATGGGATGCATGACTTAGTCAGTCTAAGTCATGTGTCAGAACGTGGTTAATGAGAAGAAGGAGACAGAAGTCTCAGTGTCTTAACACTATGGTGAATCATGGATTCACCTTAGCGAGTAAGCACTCGAGGTAGAACGTAAGGTTGAAAGAAGTAGAGACCGTAATGGGTCTTCAAGGGTTTTATCATAGTAAGGAACGTGAAAGGACATGGGATAGCAGGAGAGTGTTTTAAGTAAAGCATAGCTCTATTTCTAGTTCAGTTGCTTATGCACTAGATAGAAAATAATGTTAAGGTTATGTATGCATGTAGGTTGCCATCTGACACGCACATGAATGGACTGAACGGTATGAATGGCTGCATGGTATGAAAGTAGCATGGAGTCCAGGTAAGTGTTACGTTCATGCTCTTCTAGAGTTTTCTAAAATATGAATGAAAAAGAAAGACGAACTGTTTTCCCATGAAAGATGCTTTAAGAAAGGACACAAAAGATGTTTTAAAGAAAGCATGCTAAGTATTGAAAGTATACGTATGTACGGCCTCTCTATGAAAGCCCCTTTTTACGCACCCAAAAGTATTAATTGTATGCATGTGAATGGATGACTATAAGATGTACCTATTGTACGTATTTTCTAAAGAAGAGAAAAGGAAGCTTCGAGGGTGATGCCTCGAGCTTCAGAACGATGCTTTAAAAGAGACGCGAAGAAAGTGTTTTAAGAACATGTCCCTGAGAACTGACGTTTTAAACGATGCCACGAAAGATGATGTTTAAGCCATGTTTTTAAATGAAAATGATGTTTTCTCATGAAAATATGTTTTTCCATGAAAGCATGTAAAGAAAAGAAAAGAAATGAAATGACAAGGCTCATGCTCGTGCAAATGAATGAATGTATGCCTCAGCTCTTTAGAGCTGACATGAAATGAATGAAAGAATGAATGGCACGTGGCATGAGCGAATGTATGAAAATACGTAACGGCCATATGGACTGAATGAACGGAAAGGGGTACCCAATGAATGAACGGGCAGATTGCAATGCCGGGCCGTAGTATCTGGTAGTCGACCCAGTGCTGCACCCTAACGGAAAGGGATTCCAACCCGTGGCCACGGGCGAATCCATTGGCCCAAAAGGCCGCTAACCCCAGCACGCGGGGCTTAACAACGTGCACTGGCCTATGAAAGTGAAAGGAAAGAAAAATAACTGTATGTATGAATGCATCGCATTCTTCAAGAAATGAAGCTAGTGACAGGGGAACTTTTTAAAGAAAAGAAAAGCATGTTTAAGAAAGAAAAGCCCCCGTTCATTGATGTTTTTAACGAAAGCATGTATGCATGTATGTATAGTATGTATGGAATGATGAATGCATGACTGAAAACCTATGTTGCTATATTTTAACGGTATGAAGTAACACTTACTGAGTATTCGACTCATTTTAGTTTTTATGTGTGCCCCTCCCCCCACAGGAAACTAAATGGGCAGTACGCCCAGGAGGGACACAGCCAACGGGAAAGAGCATGGAAGTCTAGGCATGAAGGTTTTAAACGTAAGAAGAGGTCTTTTTATTTAAAGAATTTTATTTCCCACTCCAAAACCCTTTTATTACGAAAGCACTTTTTATTTTATAACGTATAGTCTTGCACCCTGGAAAGGACTGTAAAAGGTTTTAAATTGGACGGTAATTCCCGTCGTCTATTTTCTAAAATATTTTCTAAAAAGGTCCACCCCAAGGACGGGCGTTACATTTTTCTTCCAAAATAAAAGCAAAATAATGACCTGCATAATATACATAAAGCAAAAAAAGAAAAAGAAAAAGAAAAAGAAAATAAGTATGCAATTTTTTTGCTAAATAAAAGCAACATGCACAAACCAAAGGAGGATTGTTGTTCAATCACTTCTAGCGAGAGAATTGTTGATAACAAATTAAAGTTACAGTAAGCATAGCAAAGAAGGAAAAAACATGAGACTTGAAAGAGAGAGACCTAAAGCAAAGGATTAAGGATTTAAGGTGTCTTTGTGGGAATCTAATGCGGGGAATCCTTTTCAAGACATCTGCTTCTCCACCCATTATCGCCCTCTTCAACTGTTCGTCTCTCTTTCTCTGATGTGATAGCAGAATTTGTTGTCCGGCTGTTCTTCAAGGAAGCCTAGTACATGGCAAAAATGTGCCCTTTACTCGTGTTTAATTTTAGAGAAACGATTTACCATCTCTTTACAATTTTTCTACCAACTTTAAATAAAATAATGTTTTTAAAAATATTAATTTTAATTTGATGTGTTTAATTTTTTTAAAAAAATACTGTTTTATTGATAAATAGTAAATAAACTGTAAATGGGTTTGTAACTCTGTCATTGCTCTTAATTTTAGGGGGCATCTTTTCAAAGGTTTGTGGTCTGGTTGGTATAACCCTCAGCCTCTAAAATGAAGGTTCGGAGTTCGAAATCCCCTTCCCCCAAGTAAAAATAAATAAAAAATTTAGGGGGCATTTTTGAAGCTATCCTTCCGACGTTGGTAAAGCAATAAAGCTATTTTGGATAACATTTGATTTTTTTTTTTTTGAGATATTGGATAAGATTTGTTGTTTAATTTGTTTGGTCTCATCAATGTGACAATAAAAAAATTCATGATACAAGAAAATAACTATACTTCATAGCTAAAAGAACAAAAAGCCATATAATTTTTATGAAAATAATAATTCCTTTTCTATCATTTTGAAAAAAAAAAAAAAAGGAAGACTTTCGTAAAATATAGAAGTGGGAGGTATTGGGACACAGAGGGAATAAAACCTTCTCGTCGTCTCATAGCTCCCAGACTCCCACTCATTCATTCCCTCAAGTTAGAGATCTATATTTGCCTCTTCCCACATCACCTCTTTTGGTAGTGCATGCCATAGACTCCAAATTTGTGGTATGCCCTCACAAATGACCGATATAGGAATTTTAGTTTCCAGTTAAAATCTATTTTGCCAAGGTACTCAAATGTGCTAAAAGCATTGTATCCCCCCATTTTCTCGAATGGACTACGGCCCCCTTTTTGCCACCCCATTCGGGATGTTCTCAATTATCTCGCTTTGGCTCCTTCGCAGCTTCATCCTAATACATGGAGGATCCTTCTGTCATGTTGCATCGTATGGCACTCGGTCATGGAAGCCAAAGGCGAGGATTATCCCAACTTGACTGCCAGAGAGTTTTTTACACCCATGGGATATGGTGCCACGATGGTAATTTGTGTATTTCCCACTTTTGTACCAACTATCAGGTAGCTTGCCTGGAATCCTGCTTTTCTTGGGTCAAGGACTGGTTTAAATTTTTTTTTTCCATGTCGGGTCACGGTTGAGAATTCTCTACCGGCGAGGCTGACTACCAGGAGTTTCCCATTCGAGCTATGTGAGGAGTTGTTCCAGACAACAAGGTGTTTTCTCTGAATCTTTCTGACGAGGAGTAGATTCACTTAAAGAATGTCTATTCCTGGGTCGGACGACACTAGGAAGAAGTTTGGACTAACGCCTATTTTACTAGAGCTAATATTGATCGATTCTTAATGATGTTAGATTGTTTGCGTGTTAGCAGTCACCATTTGCTAAGGGAGACATTCACTTCTCGTGGCCAAAAAAGGCCTTTTGGTATTCTGTTGAAGGGGAAGGAGAAGAAACCTCATATAGAGGACCGAGCTAATCCGTGAATCGATGGGAGTTTGCAACCGTTTGCGGCCCGAGCAGGAGGCTCCCTTACCATTTGGTAGCTTTAGCAACTTTCTATGGGCTCAGTCATTATCGAGGGCTGGTGGATCAACTCGGCATGAATCATGCAACCCGAACAACCTTGATGACATCTTGGAACAAGTGGAAGTTGATTTGGCTATGGCGCTGGCTTTCGAATGCCCTTCGCCTAGTCTACATTTGGCTCCATCACCTTCCTTGGTTCTGCATTCTACCCCGCTAGGTGATCAGTGGCTGATTGAGGCTTGCAGTCAGGACGAGGAGGAACTTGAAATGACTTTTACTCGGCCTTCCTCGAACCTGTTCCGAGGGGTTCTCATGAACCCAGTCTGGGCGTGCCATTTGAGGATATTGCAAAGATTCCCTCACCTTTGGACAATAATGTTGGGACATGCGTGAAGACTTCTGGGGTGCCTTCCTACCTGCTTGTTGACATTCTTTGGAAAGGTGCGGACGGTGGCATCCACACCCCCCGCTTTATTCCCTCCATCGTTTTCTAGTGGTGAAACCCCGACTCTTCCCTTTAACCTTAGGGGTTTGTCCTAAAACAATCCCTTGACCATGGATTTGAGTGAGGATAGGGTCTCGATACCTTCCTCACCCTTTAGTACCTCTTCGAAGTTGTTTGCCAGTGGCTATTGACGAAACCATGCCACCAAGTCCTCCAACGGGTGATGTAGAACCTCTAGGCGAGCAAAGGCCAGACGCTCCTAGGGGTGTGAATCTTCTGCCTTGGGTTCCTTCTCCTACTTCTTCCTACTAGCTTGGGCCGCTTGGAGGCTTGAGGTCGACCTCTCGGGGCGAGAGGCGTGGTTTCTTTGGATTGCCCAGGCCCTTCGGAATCCATCCTTCTAGACCTCATCCTTCTAGATCCAGTCTGAGTGCTCACAACATCAGGGTTGAATTTATTCATGAAACAGCCGACAAGCTTGGAAGTTTCCTTTCCTTGATGAGCTTTCTCAACGCTTATCTTCAGTCTATTATCCTTTATCATTCCTTTATTGACCAATTTGTGATGGCATGTTAGGGGATGGACTTCGTGGCTGCATGGATCATCGACGGTAAGGCTGAGCTGGAAGATGAGGTTCGAGTATTACGGTCTTTTGCAGTCTAAGCTCATCGAGTGGTCACCAAGGTGAGGGTCGAGAGGGATGAGGTGGAAGCCACCGTTGTTCATGTGGATGAGTCCTACATCCGGAGTGACCTAGAAAAATCAAAGGAGAAGATAACTGGCTGCTACCTTGAGTCTAAGAGCATTGGCAATGGCTAGGCCATTGCCAAGTCTAAATTTTAGCTAGAATGTTGTCTTTTAGCCATAATATGAACTAGCTAAAATGTTAGTCCACATTGGACTAACTATCCTAAAGTGTAAATAATAATAAAATATTATTATTTTTAATAAATATTTTTTTAATATTTTACAAATACACTTCATATATTAATTAAAAACTTTATTAAAACAAATTCAAGTATTTTTTCCCTCATCCAAATTATTCAATAAATATATTTTACCAACCATTCACCCAACAATCACATATACAAACATATCAACATTTCCTCTAACCAACATTTACATTTAGAATTGTGGTTGAAGCCAACAAGCATGTCGACAACTTATTATACCAACCAATCACCATCTACAATTCTTGAATGAACTAATTTTTATCAACCATTTTTCTTTTACCAACTTTTTTAGTTGTAACTAATAGTTGAGGATCAAACCCTATAAATAGACCCATCCTTAAAACATGTGAATTGAATATACAAAACAGTCAACAATCATGAACCTGAAATACAAGGCATGACAAAAAAATCTATATGCCTTACTGCCATTTCATTCTAAACGCCTTATTTCTATATTTCACAGTTGGCCTTGGTAAAAAAGAGTTTTAAGTAAAATAAAATAAAATTGCTAATACAGAAGTATTCTAGGAATAACTTATCAAAAACAAAAGTTATTCTAGGAATATAGAAATGTTCTTAATACATATAGGTTGCATTGGTGCAACGCATATAGAGACTGGATTAGAAAAAAGCTATGCATAGACAATATTTGGCATGACCATTTGGATAGGATATAAGTTATAACAAACCCTTTGGATTCTTTTTTATAAGTTAAGACAATAGAAGAGGAGTATTATTAGGTACCACAGACAATAAATGCTATGCAATTTACCAAAACATGCAGCTCTTTTACAACATCATTGTAAATCTGCCTCAATCAACTGCTATACAATACAGTAACATGCAGCTCTATATGACTACATGTGAAACATGGGCATAATTGATCAAATCTGCCTCAACTATATCCATGTATGAGGCTAAGCATGCATTTTATTACGAGTTGCCCAGGGCTTCACTTGGAAAGTTATAGCGGATGATATTATCCTCGTTCTGTAATAAAAATAATAGATGTGAGCTTTATTTAAAAAAGTCCAACAAACAGGTGGCTTGGCTCAATGGCTGTCTAGTTTAAAAAGGTGGAGGTAAGTTATGTTATTTATGTAATAAATTAGGGTAATATCAAAAATAAATTAGGGTGATATCATCATTATACCATCCAATTTAACTTCCTAATTTGACCTGGCTGCAATTGTGATAGAAATTTCGATTTAAGGAGTGGATTATCATGTCATATTTGGGGATGTGTTTTATAATGAGGTTGTAATTTAGGGAGATTTTTTCAATTTACCACTAATTAGTATGATGAAGAACTGGTGAAGACCAGTTGGCTTCAATCACTTATAATTTGTTAATCCACTTAAAATCAATTGATATTAAGAAAGACGCACTAAGTCATGTTCTATGACATGATTTAAAATTTTATCCTATATACATGTTTTTAGATGGCCGTGACTTATGGCTTATTCCAATTGTCAAACCATCAGTTATTAATCATTTAAAACCAATGAACTTTAGGGAACATGAATAACAATCTTTTGATGTATTCAATATCGTACCATATAACTTTTTAAGAACGATAATAAGAAGCCATAATATTGTGGATACTCTTAACAACTTGCATCCTGATGTGCTAGTATGGATCAATACCTAGTTATCAACCTAATTTTCCTGACTTCGCTAGACATCATAGCCAGAATTAGCTGAATCATGCACTTGAATATACAAAATAGTCCACAATCATGCACTTGAATATCTCAATGCTAGTCAAACCCAAGTGGGAAATCATGAACCTAATAAACAATTGACTTGAATATACAAAACAGTCCACAATCATGCACTTGAATATCTCAATGCTAGTCAAACCCAAGTGGGAAATCATGAACCTAATGAACATGTGACTTGAATATACAAAACAGTCCACAATCATGCACTTGAATATATCAATGCTAGTCAAACCCAAGTGGGAAATCATGAATCTAATAAACTTGTGACTTGAATATACAAAACAGTCCACAATATGCAAGTTTATAAACATGCGTAGAAAATAAAATAAAATAAAAACCTCAACAATCAATTAATAAACTTAATTGAGTTATAAACTTCATTTTGGCAACATCACATGCCAACATTGAAATCAACACAAAAAAAGTCTAAAACAATCAAAACCTCCACAGATCGATCTAGCAAGGATTGAGAGATACAAGACTAGTGAAGAAGCTTTAGTATGATGAGGACCATTTATAACACTCGGGACCATTTAGTATGATGAAGAACTGGTGCATTTATAACACATAAAAAAGTCTAAAACAATCAAAACCTCCACACATCCAGTTCATAACACTCGAGTGCATTCATAATTACCCCCAAAACAGGATGCTAATTTCCCCAAAACAGTTCGGCTATTACAAACAGTCCATACCACAAAACGGTCCACTAAATAAAATAAAAAAAAAAACCTCAACAATCAATTAATAAACTTATACAAACAAACCAAAAAACAGTCCACAAGCTAGCAGTAATCTTGTACCCTCACGGACAAATGCCCAACTCAACAAAAAATAGATTCCAAATGAGCCAAAACAGAGATGGTAGAGAATCTTCTAACCAATATTCGATGCAATAAAATACCAAGCAAGAGCATGAGCAAATATTATACACCAAGCAAATATGTGGAAAATATTATACACCATAATATACACCATACCATTTCATCCTCAAAAGAACAAAAAAAAAAAAAATAGCAGTGCATTTACCCAAATTTTGCAACCAGATTTGCTGTATAGGGTATGGACAAACCGATTCGTGGAGGAAAATCTCAAACCTTTTGGAAAATTCCCTTCTCCAAGCCGATTCGATATGTATTTATCCTGGGTATAAATTTGTAGGTGATTTACAAGAAAGAAGAGGGACCGAGAATACATAGAGGTAGAGAAGAGACGAGAATGAAAGAGAGACTTACTTTGGTCACCACGAAGATGACGGCAAGAGATGCAACCGCTGGAATGGGGCTGGAGAAAGGCCACGCTTGCGGGCTAGGGAAGATGGGGCTAAAGAATCCAATATGACTCGGGTTGAAGAAGAAAGGGGCGAAAGAAGGTAAAGTGCGTTTCGGGAGAAAGAAGAAAAAGATAGAGGAAGTGGAGGGTTTCGGGATGAAGAGAAACAACCAAAAACTGAGGGAAAAAAAAGTAGCTGGAGTTAGAGAAATGATAAAAATATTATTTGGCCTTGCTACAGTAGCTCGCCAAGTATGGAAAGGCTCTAACATTTACTGTAGATAAAATGTAAAAATTTTCTATTTTAGCCAGGCCAATGTAGATATTTTTTGCCACATTTCCTTTTACTTTAGACTTGCATTGGTAAATGGCTAGTCTATTACCGATGCTCTAAGCTGTTTGAAGATGAGCAAGATGTTGGGCGAGATCAGCTAGCCCCTTGGAGGTAGAGTTGGAGGAGACTAAGGAGCAATGTTGTGGGTATGTGGCCATGGTGAATCCAGCAGAAGGGACCTACCGGGACTTATGGACAGACCTTGACCGCCTCAAAGGCGAGATGGAAAGTCTTGATAGTCAGTATGCAATCGCCAAGAGGGAGTGGGAGAAGGTGGAGGCCAAATTTGTCAAGGTTAGTGACTCTCTATTACGCACGAGGGGGAAAGTCGCCTCCCAAGACCAATAGATAGCTACTTTGAAATCTGAGCTGGTTTCTTCTAGGGAGCAATTGGTTTGACTTTCTCCCCAGTTGTTAGCAACAACAGTAGTTCGCAACATGGCTTGGGGCTACAGATACAACTTGAATACTCTAACCTTGAAGGCTATCAAGCCCGATCGCCAGTCACTTCAATTCCTTGACTCTCTGAGTAGGGATCTGATACCCGTTGCCTTTCCTCTTTCGACCCCAAATCGTTGATTTTTAGTTTTCCCTTTATGATTGTATGGATGATGATGATTTTTTAGACCTTTTTTGTTGATCCGAACAATATTAATACGGATGTGGTCTGAACAATATTAATATGGACGTGGTAACTTTTCCTGATATCTGTGTGTGTACCTCACTCTGTTTATTTACTCGGGTTTCATTGAGTGTGAGTAACCCAAATGGTTTAGGCCTTCACGACTTCGGCCCATCTAATTTACTTGGTGGATGATACGAGCTCTTCTTTGATTTCTTCTACCAAGTCCAAGTTCTCATGTAATGTCTTTTTGTTCAATCCTTTGTCGAAGTATTGGACTCTGTAGCTTGATACACTGGGGTCATTGCTTCAAATCCGTAAGTTAGGACGAAGGGAGTTTCTTCTCTCGGGGTGTTAATGGTGGTTCGGTATGCCTACAAAATTCCTGGGAGTTCTTCCTCCCAAGCCCCCTTTTTGGCCTCTAATCTATTCTTCAAGGTCCCTACCAAAGTTTTATTAGACGTTTTGACTAGCCCATTGGCTTAGGGGTGCCCCGGGGAGGAGTATCTGACCTTTATGCTCAGCTACGCGCACCAGTCTTGATAGTAATTAGAGTTGAGTTGTCGCACATTATCTGTAATGATGACTCGTGGTATGTCGCAATAACAAGTATGGGGCAATTCCAAGCTTTAGGAGAGGACGACGACAACGTTATTGATGATTGTGTGACTGGGGTTACCGATGAAGTTGTTGATTTTGTGTGCAAGATTTCGGTGTGCCCCGAGCTCTGGAACGATTTTCCTTTACTACTCGACAACGGTAGCATTTATTTTACTTTATTTTTTATTTTAAAATAAAAATAATTTTAACTTTTGCTTTTTAAATCAGTTTAATTGGATTTATTGCTGTAATTGTTAATACTTTCACTGCATTTTTCTAAACTCAATCATTATTGTGGTATTTCTTTGGTTACTGAGTAAAAAATCATAGCAGCATCCTCGGCTTGCTTACACTGCCTTTTCAATTTCATTGATTATTGGGAGCTCAGATTTTTTACGGTTTTAAATAATCTAATGCATTGTTTACTGTTTTAATTCCACTTTTTGTTCGCTTTGACCTTTCTTGTAGTTGTAGATTCTCAGCAACCAAACAAAGATAAAAGCTCAATAATTTTGTAAGTATTTATTTAAAACTAGCTTGTTGAAGTTCTTTCATTTCCAATTTTCTTTTTGGAAATTAATACGGACTAGGATAAGATCGAAAAGGGTGGCCTAACCTTGATGAATTCGGCGTGGGGAGGGGGGGTTTTCGGAGAGAGAGAGAGAGGGAGAGGGAGAGCTGTGTTCTTGACAAAGTGGGTTCTCCTGCACTGCGGTGCACCAGATTTGAAGATATAGCCCTTACGTGGCTTTCATCTATTAGTTTCCGTTGTTCGATACTTATAGGATCCTCCGGTGAGAAGTTATTCTCAAAAAAAAAAATTATGGGGTCTTATTTTTTTAAAAAGACTTCCACCAGATTTGTATATTTTAACTTATGCAAATTATTTTCTATTAAATTAATGGGTAAAATGTGGATAACAAATAGTAGAAGATAAAGCCCATTTAGCCAAATTTAGCGAAACTGGCTGAGCGGGAAATCTTCTGAAGCCTCTACACTAAAAGTTGGGCCGAGAGCTTCGAATAAAAGGTGGTGCCTTTCCGTAATCCATTACTATTAAGCTTTTTTGTTGGGCCTCTTCAGCCTAATTCTGTTTTGGTGTGCTCTAGTGAAAGGAAAGGAATAATCCCCACAATCAAGGCCTAACGAATGGATCATCAAGTCCTACAGATACATAGATGCTTGGACATTGCATTGTGATTCTTTCAAATTTTCAGGCTAAACTGAACATTACTTCTATGTACCCAAAAAATCTATTTCAAACTTACATTTTTTTTTTTTTTATGTCAAATCAATTACAAATGATTAGTCGTATGTATCATGCTATGAAGACAACGGCAATAGTTGCCCACCAAACATTAATATAATCTACATTCCAAGCTGCCCATTCTATCCACATGTTGAATTTTGCATCTTCAAAACCTCTGCATCATCTCCTGAATATCCTTTATAAAATTGCCCAGCAGTGATCTTGATTCACTCAACCCTTGGATACCTTCGACCATGTGAAGAGAATCACTCTCTACAATAAGCTCTTGCAAACCCAAAGGAATACACAACTGCAAACATTTAGCAAAGCTATAAGTTCAATATCTGAGGGCTCATTGACAGTGTGTTCTTTCTTGCTTGCTGCCATTATAACACTCCCTCGATTGTTGTGAAGAATAACTCCCACACCTACACATTGTTGGTCATGGAACATACCCGCTCCCCCCCCCCCCCCCC
>QEOT01006201.1:164846-174985 GCA_003123785.1 Pterocarya stenoptera
TTTTTTTTTTTTTTTTTTTTGGAAACGTTGAGGATAAGGGAGTGGAGTAGGGAAAATAGGAGGATTGTCAGGAAATGAAATTTTTGGAGCCTTGTCGGTTTCTTTTAATGTATTATCCACAATCTCCTCTTCTTCTACTTTATTCTTGCTTTTGCCATTGTTTGCAGGTGTAGGGGTGGACTTGGTTTCCTTTGATGGTGACCTCTCAATTTTCTTCCACTCCTAAGTGTGATGGCCTTACATTGTTCCTTTGAATTCACTTCTGTATTGCTAGGAAAAGTTTCCCTTTGTTGGGCATTGATGGTTGTGGCTAGTTGCCCAATTTGCACTTCAAGATTCTTCATAGTGGCTCCCATGTTGCTACAATAAGTCTCAATGTTGTCTAACCATGAATCATTCTTTTTGAACCTTGCTTTTGTCTCCTCAACAAAGGAAACCATGGCATCCTCAAGTGACATCTTTTTCTTGCTTGGTTGACTATCAAATCCCAGAGGAGGTTGCAGAACATGCTGTGTTTCTATAAGACAAATTCTCATGATTTCAAAACCCTAGATGGTAGTAATTTGGTATAGGATTACCATGATAGTTGTAGTTCCAATTGTTAATGTATTGAACTTGTTATTGACTCGTTTCATTACTCGGAACTGCCATACATGCAATTACAACATATTCTGTATTTTATGGTATTCCTTGGGTTGGTTTGTTGTACCATGCTGATTAAGGCTAGTTTGAACTTAAAATTGTTGGAATTAATCGTTTGGCATCTTATACCCGAGTAATTGTCATTCACAACTGGCCATACATAATCCTTCAAGGTGCCTGGTTGTGCATTTGCTTGTCCGTCAACCATAGCTAGTACTTTCTTTTTTCTTCATGATATAAGAGTTCTTTCAATCTCTGGATCAAAGAGAGTAATGTCAAAATATCTAGCACAGCGCATCCAACATAAAAAATACACTTGTAAAACAAAAGAATTTCTAAACTAAAACCAAGATTGCTTAGTATTGATATTGGCAAAAATAAAAAGAAATCAATTCCCTGCAATAGTGCCAAAAACTTGATCGATGCAAAATTGCAAGTGCACAGTATCTAGTTTTATAGTAAAGTGATGAGCAGAGTATTGTCCTCCGGGATTGGTAACTCACTTTTGACAAGTACTGAAATTATATCAATCTCGATTTTATTTACAATAGTCACTAAGATTGTTTATAATTGTAAATTGAAATAAAATTAATTCATAGAAAATATTCAAAGGAAAATAAAGCTATTGTTTGATGATCGAATCAATGAGAAAAACAACTTCTAGAAAATCGATTTCACCTAATTCCTCACTATGCTTTTCTCATCTAACTAATTGAATTTAATTCTCTCTGTTTGTTAGCAAAATCTCCAAACCCATACAAAAGCTTCTTTCAATAGTTAGTTGAATTTATTCTTGATCATCATTTTACACGAGAGTATGCAAATTAATGAAGCAAGAAAGCATTAAGACCTAGGATTTTAAGACTACATAGGTTCATATCAGTCTTTCAATTTTTATATTTACCTATGCTGAAAAAGTCTATCCTATAGTTTCCTCTTTCAAAAGCAAATCACAATATCAAAATTATTTAATCAATGGCCAGTCAATTAGAAGCAATAATCTCAGAATAAATCAGACCAATATAATAGATAATTACTTCAAATTACTAATTAGCATAGAAAAACAAGCATAGTTTGAAACTAGATTAATACATCGTTTGTTATGAGCTATAATGTAGAAGGTAGATTCGAAGGAAAATAAGAGCAGATGAAGAGCTCAAGATAAGTTTCTGTGGTCTGTTAGTTAGTTAGTAAGCAAGTTTTGTAATTACTATACTAGCCTTACTTAACTGTCATAATGTGCAGAAATGCCCTTAGCTTCATAACAGACTATACGATAGAATGTGTATAAAAAGGAAGGCTCTGTAAGATGTAAGGCATTGAGAAAAGTCTAATAAAGTTCATTTGGAGGAACTGATCCCTCGAAGATCAGAGTTTTCAGTCATTCTTGAGTTTGATCCTTACAATTGGTACCAGAGCAGTTCGATTTTCTAGGAAAATTTTTTTTTCTTTTGCTGAGAAAATGGTAGAAGGTACTCGATATAAGGAGTTAGAGAAGATAGTGAGTGGGTTACGGCAGAACCAAGAACAACAAGGGAAGCATCTGGAATATCATCAAGGAACACTTCAACAATTGAGCTCGAAGATGGATGTCTTGATTGAAGCTCTTAATGGAAAGGGAGGGCAGCAGAATGGAGTTAACAGACAAGAAGATTTTGAGAGAGAGTCTGATCATAGAGGTATGCAATTTCGTACCATTAAAATTGACTTTCCAAAGTTTGATGGGGAGAATCCAACGGGGTGGATTTATAAAGCAAATCATTATTTTGCTTTGTATCCCATGCCAAATGGGCAAAAGATTGTAATGGCATCCTTTTATATGGAGGGAAGTGCATTGATTTGGTTTCAAGATGCCGAATCTACGGGTATCTTTGATTCTTGGAGTGGTTTTGTGCATGCCTTGCAATTGAGGTTTGGGAATTCATCTTATGATGATCCCATGGAAGCTCTTACCGGACTGAAACAACATTCTACAGTGGCTGTTTATAAAGCACAATTTGAAGTGATATCCAACAGGTTGAAAGGCTTATCTGAAAATTACAAATTGAGTGTGTTTTTTAGTGGATTAAAAGATAAAATAAGGCTGCCTGTGAGGATGCTACATCCTCAGAACCTCAATTCTGCATTTGGCCTTGCCAAGATTCAAGAAGAGTACATCCTTAGTACTCGTGGCAGCAATAGAGGAGGGAATTATCAAAGTTCCTATGTACCATTTTCTGTTGGTGGAAATGGCCTTAATAGTACTGTAAGAAGGGAAAGTACTGGGTAGGAAGAGCTAACAGCTTTAAGCCTTCCCTGCCTATACAGAAAGTTAGTCCAGATGAAATGAAAGAGAGAAGAGAGAAGGGTTTGTGCTATTTCTGTGATGAGAAATGGAATCCTAGTCATAAATGTGAAAAGAGAAAAGCAAGAATTTTTCTAATGGTAGGGACTGAGTGGTTTTCAGAAGATATAGCTCAAGATTGTGAATGGACAGAGGAAGAACCTGTTGTTGACAGTTTGACATCTCAATTGCAGGATCCTTAAGCCCAAGAACCATGAGAATCCATGGTAAGGTTCAAAACTGTTCCGTGACTATTCTTGTGGACACAGATAGTACACATAACTTTCTTGATCCGATGGTTGCCAAGAAGGTTGGATTGATAGTGAATGCCTTACAACAGGTGGAGGTACGGGTGGCAAATGGAGATAGGATGAGGAGTGAAGGTATGATAGAAGGGTTGCAGTTTCACATGCAAGGACATCAGTTTCAAATTGATTTCTTTTTATTACCACTAGGAGGCTATGATGTAGTGGTCGGCATGCAGTGGTTGAGGACTTTAGGTCCTGTGTTGTGGGATTTTAATGGTCTTACAATGTCCTTTCTGCACAATAGCAAATCAATAATCATTCGAGGATTGAATGCTACCAAGTCTGAGATAATTGGGGATGTGCAGATCTACCAGTTAACAACAATGGAGAGGAAGGGAATGTTCTTGCAATTAATTCAGCAGCAGCAAACTGATGCTAAAGAAGAAATTAATGAGGACATACAAGAGGTTTTAAAGAATTTTTCTACAGTCTTTGAAGAACCAAAAGAATTACCTCCAAGAAGAAGCCATGATCACAAGATTGAGTTGAAGGAGGGTACAATGCCTGTTTCTGTCAGGCCCTATAGGTATCCCTTTTTACAAAAAGCTGAGATTGAAAAAATATTAAAAGAATTACTTGAAGCTGGGGTAATAAGGTGTAGTCAATCTCATATTTATTTTCCAGTCATTCTTATAAGGAAGGCTGATGGATCTTGGCGAATGTGCATCGATTATAGGGCTTTGAATAGGGAAACTATTAAAGACAAGTTTCCTATTCCTGTGGTGGATGAGCTTCTTGATGAGCTGTGTGGAGCAACTGTTTTCTCTAAACGAGACCTGAGGTCAGGTTATCATTAGATCAAGGTAAGGGAATCCGACATTGAGAAGACTGCTTGTCGAACCCATCAAGGACATTATGAGTTTTTGCTTATGCCATTTGGCTTAACCAATGCTCCTGCTACTTTTCAGTCCTTGATGAATGAAGTGTTTCAGCCATTTTTGAGAAAGTTTTTTATAGTTTTTTTTTATGACATTCTCATTTATAGCAAGAACAAGTCTGATCATTTACAGCATCTAACTATCATTTTGACAGTTTTAGCAAAGCACTCATTGTTTGTTAAAAGAAGCAAGTGTAGATTTGCTTGTAAGCAAATTGATTATCTTGGTCATTTAGTATCTGCTAAGGGAGTGCTGGCTGATCCATCCAAGATAAAAGCAATGATTGAGTGGCCTCAACCTAAGTCTATTAAATCCTTAAGAGGGTTTCTTGGACTGATTGGCTACTACAGAAAATTTGTGAGACATTGTGGATTGATTGCTGGTCCTTTAACTGATTTGCTCAAGAAGGATGCATTCCATTGGGGTTCGACAGCTACTCAAGCATTCGAAACACTGAAGAAAGCTATGACTCAACCACTTGTTTTAGCTTTACCTGATTTTACTAAACTATTTTTAATTGAATGTGATGCATCAGGTAGAGGAGTGGGAGCTGTCTTGATGCAAGGTGGAAGACCTTTGGCATTCCTCAGCTAACCCTTAAGAGGGAAGGCCTTGGATTTGTCTGCCTACGAGAAAGAGTTCTTAGCCTTGGTGTTGGCTGTCAAGAAGTGGAGGCCTTATCTTTTAGGGACTAAGTTTGTTATTAAAACTGACCAACAAAGTCTGAAGTTTCTGCTAGAGCAGAAAATAGGCACACCATCACAGCAAAAGTGGCTTAGTAAGTTGATGGGCTATGATTTCACAATTGAATATAAGAAGGGAAGAGAAAATGTAGCTGCTGATGCACTCTCGAGAATGGATGAAATTACCGAGAAGGAAGCAGTGTTAGCTGCTATTACTGTTTTGGATCCTATATGGCTGCAACAATTTAAGGATTCTTACTTGCAAGATGAAGAAATTACAGAGATTTACAGGAGATTGCAACAAGGAGAGTTGGTGAATAAAGCTTTTTAGTTGAGAATGGGCTTTTGTTAAAGAAAGGAAGGTTGTTCTTATCAGCTAAGTCCCCCTTGAAGCAGCAAGTTCTGCACTTTATTCATAATAGTGCCTTTGGTGGACATTCAGGGTACCAAAAATCACTCCACAGAGCTAGAGCAGATTTTATTTGGACTGGTATGAGAAGGGATATTAAGCAGTTCATTAAAGAGTATGAGGTTTGTCAGAAATGCAAGGAGGAGAATGTATTACCAGCAGGCTTACTTCAACCATTACCGATTCCTACAAAGTCATGGAGTGATATCTCTATGGACTTTGTTGATTCTGTTCCTAAATCACAAGGATTTTCTGCGATCCTAGTAGTGGTGGACCGTTTCACAAAGTATGCTCATTTTTTACCTATGTCCCATCCTTATAATGCAACTTCAATAGCTAAGATTTTTGTCTCACAAGTCTTTATGTTGCATGGGATGCCAGCAACAATTGTTACTGACAGAGATGCTACTTTCACAAGTACATTCTAGAAGGAGCTTTTCAGGCTTCATGGGACTAAGTTGCAATTTAGTTCTGCCTACCATCCTCAATCAAATGGACAGATTGAAATTTTCAACAAATGTGTGCAGCAATACTTAAGTGCTTTGTTTCAGATAGGCCTAAACAATGGAGGCATTGGCTCCCTTGGGCAGAGTGGTGGTATAATACCTCTCTTCACACAACAACTAAAATTACACCATTCGAAGCTTTGTATGGTGTGGCTCCTCCTACCTTATTACAATATGTGGCTGGCACTACTCGAAATGAAGCAGTGGACTCAGAGTTAAGATCAAGAGAAGAAATTTTGTCATTATTGAGAAAGAATTTGGTGATAGCCCAGAATTGCATGAAGCAGCACTATGACAGGAAGCATGTTCACAGGCAATTCCAAGTGGGTGATATGGTTTACTTGAAATTGTAGAAGTATAGACAACATTCAATAGGAGCAGTTGTCAATCCTAAATTGGCAGCAAGATATTGTGGTCCCTTTAAAATATTGCAGTGTATTGGATCAGTTGCATACAAATTGGAGTTACCAGAGGTTCAGCAGTACATCCAGTATTTCATGTATCGAGATTGAAGAAGCATGTAGGTCCATTATCTACTGTTTCTCAAGTACTGCCATTACAAGATTCTCATGGGGCATTTAGAAGTGAACCTGAAGCAGTGTTGAAGAGGAGGATGTATGCTGTTGATAACAAGCCTTTTATCGAATTGTTGATCAAATGGAGTGGAACTGCCGAGGAGGATGCAACTTGGGTTCCTATCGCTCAGTTGAGGTTACAATACCCAGACCTTGTGGGCAAGGTCTTTTGAAGGGGGGTGAGTTGTTATGAGCAATCATGTAGAAGGCAGATTCTAAGGAAAATAAGAGCAAATGAAGAGCTCGAGAGAAGTTTCTGTAGTCTGTTAGTTAGTTAGTAAGCAAGTTCTGTAATTACTATACTAGCCTTACTTAACTGTCATAATGTACAAAAATGCCCTTAGCTTCATAACAAACTATGCGATAGAATGTGTATAAAAAGGAAGGCTATGTAAGATGTAAGGCATTGAGAAAAGTCTAATAAAGTTCATTTGGAGGAACTGATCCCTCAAAGATCAGAGTTTTTAGTCATTCTTGAGTTTGATCCTTACATCGTTTTTCTAGAATGAAGAAAATTTATTTCATGCTAAAAATTAAATTCAATATAAACAAATTCACCATAATTGTTCTGAGAGAAATAATAAAAATCCACTATCTCCATCACCGTCCTCTTCAAATTCTTCAAAACTCTTTTTTCAGCCTTCAGTCACGTGGATGGTAGAATAACCATCATGAGCTCATTTTCTTTCCTTTTTTTTTTAATTTTTTTTATCCTTTTGAATTCCAACATATTCCTCTTCAATTTTTTGTCAAACCTTTCTGCCGTTTAGCCTTTCCATTTTTTTCCTTCCTTCACACGTCAACTTCCATCGCATCTTCAGGATTTTTCATTTCGCTTCTTTTTCTTTTTCGCATCTTCAGTCTTTTCGTCTTTGCATTTTTTTAGTTCCTCCAGATTTTGCCATTATCTAGTATCCTAAAAATCAACTTGAACATCGGCCTCTCTCTCTCTATTCGAATTTCTGCCGTTATCCTCTTCAAATTTCTTCCGTCTTTTGCATCTTCTAATTTTTCATCTTTGGTTTTTTTCGTCGTTCAATGTCTTTTGATTTTCAGCCTTTTTTAATTTTGTCTTTAAAATTCAACTTGATGTTTATCCCCAAAAAGCACCAATGACCAGCTCTTATATTCAAATAAAATCTTCATTTAAATAAGAGAGAGTCCCTAGATGATAGGCTATTAAAATTTGGGTCTTCTTTTTCTTCAAATCTAAAATAAAAGTTAAATGACAACAATGAAGCCTAAAATTGACAAAAATAAATAAAATTAGACTAAAGTTTAAAATTAATAAGTGATAAAATATAAGAAATTATGCAAGGCATCAATAAGAAAATATATGTTTTGGGTGAGTTTGAAAAGCATGCCTTTGTAATTTACAATAGGAACATCAAACTTGATTAATGGAGGATTAATGAAGCTTAAAGTTTTTAGCTATAATTAAGTGTTGGGATGAACTTACTCACCAAGGAATTGACCTTTATCATATCATTCAGAACTATAGTGATTATTTGTGACTAAAGAAAATTTCATAAGCATGCATTCATACGGATCAATAGTTGAAATCATACTGAGACATCAACTAGTTCAGCCACTACGACTTTTGTAAATATCCATTTTTGAAACCTTTGAATATGAACATCTTCCATAGTGGTATTAATCCTAACTTAGTATGAATTTGAGTTCAACCGTTATGACTTTTCAAACTCAGGAAGTTTGTAAGTTAGCCTCTAACTTACACCTTGATAAGTTATTTATGATTTATTGATAAATACTACATTCATGTTTTGATTGTCATTTTAAGCATAAAATATCATATTATATGATACATTGAGTGCATACTTACTTGACATGTGATATTTTCACCATTTTAGTATATTGCATCTATAAATGTTATTTTCACATGAAAGCTTGCTACACATGTACGTGTCATGAAATACCCTTTTTTAGCACAGTATGAATATAATTTATCACGACCCCAAATGCTAGGATGGTGAATTATCCTAGTGGAACTCCTCTGTCTACTCTAGAGTGTTTAAGAATGGAGTGGTAACCTCTAGGTTGACGAAGAATAGTCAACGGGTTTTGAATGTCTTTTTAAAGAATGTCGGGGCGAAGTCAAATGTCATGAAACCTAAGGCTGGTGGGTGTACATGTTATGATGTTATAATATTATTTTATATTACCAATACATTGAGAATAAATTTGCAGACAACGTAGTTTCAACGTGAGTTGTACTACGGACACCAGCAAGTACTCACAGTACATATGGGGAACTGTGACGATGCCACACATTATGATGTTACGATTAAATATGAATTGCTGATAATGATGAAACGTTATGATTATTTTTGCTAGTAAAGTCAAAAATGTTCTCTGTGCAAATATGTGTCTTAGTTTTTTTTTGAAAATGTTAAGGAATCTGGATAAGAGACACTTTGTTTTTTCTACATTTCATGCATTTCATATTTATCATTTTTCATGCATAATTTATCTTTGTGCACATTGATTGTTTTATTTACTAAGATTCAAATAAATCTCACTCCTTGTGGACCCACTATCATCCCATTCGGAATAATAGAAGTTTTGTCAGGACTCGAGGAGAAGAGACTCAATGAAACTGTGGATCCAACTAATTGAGGAGGAGCTAGACCTCGAGAAAAGACTGGAACTTATCCTAATGTTTATAGCACTAGTCCTTCATGCTCTAGAACGCACGAAGCAGTTGATCTAGTTTTGGAGACTTTTTCTGTTTAGCTGTATGCTACTATTTGGTTGAACTTATGATGGTCATTAATGCATTGGGATGCTTTTAGATATTCTGGCATAAGTTTTATTTTCACCATTAATCCACTACGAGTATTGCATTTGGCTAGTTGCACTTATAGGATGCATTGCATATTAATTATCATGTACAGGGGAATGTAACCTTGTGTTACATGTCCTGATGCTCTAAGTCTCTGTTACATCCCAAGCAAAGGTTGGAGCATCACAAAATGAATCTTACTTTCCTCTTTTCCTTGGACCCACCAAAATTTCACCATCATCTACTCCAATTTGTTATGCAGATTACCTGGCAGCTTAAAGCAACTCATGGAGTATGTTGGGATTGATAAAGCTACAACCTTAATGAGAGTTTTCCTTCCCCCTTGTGACAGTAACATCTCCTTCCAACTTTGGAGTTTTTTCCAAACCTTATGCTTAAGATCTAAAAATGCTTTATTCTTTATCTTCCAACCATAGTTGGTAAGCCTAATTAAGTACTTGTCATATTGTTGAAATTCTTGAACACCCCAAAAAGATAGAATCTCACTATGATTATCTGTGGGAACATTTCTACTTAATACCATGGCTGTTTTTGTCTATTCACCTTCTGACCTAAGACCATCTCATATTTTTCCAATAATCTTTGAATGGCTTCATTCTCTTGCAGGTTTGCTTTGTAGAATAAAACACTATCGTTTGCGAAAAGCGAATGATTCACCTTTGGGGCCCCTGTACAAATTTTAATACCACTAATCTTCTTCTCCATCTCAGCTTGTTGTAGCATAGTGATTAGGCCTTCAATGCATAACAGGAACAAGTATGGAGACAATGGGTCTTTCTGTATGAATCCCTTGGAAGGAAAGATAGGCCCCATAGATTCTCCATTAATCAAAGCAAGGAAAGATACAGACTTGACATACACCAAGCTCTCCCCATTTTATTTCAAACCCAATTTCAAGCATGATTTCTTCCAAGTAATCCATTCTATTCTGTCATAGGCTTTGTTCATATCCAACTTTAAGCAACTAGTATGTTATCAGTAATTAATCTTC
>QEOT01006201.1:175077-195936 GCA_003123785.1 Pterocarya stenoptera
AAAAAAAAAAAAAAAAAAAAAAAAAAAGGGAAGGAAAAAGGAGTCGTGCGACGCAGGGGAATCAAGAAGGAAATTAGGGTTTTACCCTTAGGCTCCAAAACGGTGTTGTATCGGGGGAGGGAAACAAATTCACCCACCAAGCAACCAAATGGCGTCGTTTCGGTGGGAGGGTTGGGCTCTTCCTCAGCTTATGGGCTGGACCCAAATTTACTACCTCACAAGCCTAAAGCATGGCCCACAACACCTATAACAACCAATTCACCCACACCATCCAATTGGGCTCAAAATTCCCTTAATGAAAAGAATAAAATAAAACACACTAATTTTTGGTGTCTCACAAAAGATTTCACTTAGGAAAAGGTTTTTGAAGGCTTACAACAGATGAACCCACACAAAGCTTCTAGACTTGATTGAATGGCACCTATTTTCTTCCAAAAATATAGGCACATTGTGGGCAAATATGTCACTTTTGCTATCTTGCAAGCTCTCAATGGTGGTACATTCCCTAGCTCAATCAATCACACTTTTATTACACTGATTCCATAAACAAAAAAGACTAAGAGAGTGACTGAGTATACATGCATTAGTCTTTGTAATGTTATTTATAAGTTGATATCCCTTTCTCGCCATCCCTTTCCCCAGGTTCCACCTCAACCCATGAGTTAGAGCCACCTCAGTCACTATCTCGTCATGCTCCACCATACCTCGCCATAAAAACCCTTTCCACCACCCACTCACACTCCAGATCTGCTACCCCTTCGAGAGAAATCCCATCGGTAGCCCTCTGTCCTGCCACATCCACCTCTAGCACCTTACTCCTCTGTCCAGCCACATCCGCCTCTAGCACCTTACTCCGCTGCTTTGCCACTCTTAGCACCACCTTAGTAAGCCTTCTAGCCCTTGTTTTGTTGTTTTAATTTTCATACTGCATTCACATTTATTCTAACTAGGGGTGAAACGAGTCTAGTTTGGTCTATTTTTGGAAACATTTTGGGACCGAACAGATATACACCAGTTTTGCATTTTCAAGAATCAATACCGCACCAATTACCATCCTAAACCGATACTTTCAGTTTTACCGATTCCGGTCTGGTTCGGTCCAGTTTTCTGGTTTTTAATATATATTAAATCTCTAATCTCTTATACTTATATATATATTAAGATATATAAATATTAGTATATAGTAAGGGGGAGTCAACTAAAAAAAAATCATTTGATTTTGTTCCTTGCTCTCCCTTAGTAGCGAGAAAGGAGTCTATCTATTTGCCTGGCTTTGGAAGATTTCCTCCAACGCAATCCACAAAAATTCCACGTACTATTGGTATAGTACTATTACTATATGTTAGTGATAATATAGTAATTAATATACTAATGTATATTAGTATTATTAATATATTTATCAAAATGAATATGTTAAGAATTTATTAAGCCATAAAATGTAATTAATATGTATTTTATATTTAAAACATATGATCAAATAAATGTTCATGTTTAATAATAAAAATTTATGTTATAAATTATAATATAACATTATTTCATATATATAATTATAAGTTATAAAAATTTTATATAATATAAAAATATTATATATAATATTAAGAATTAATTAAAAGTATATAAATATCCAAACTGGTCTATTCTGGCCTGATCCTAGAAAATATAAAATCGAGACCGGACCGGTTATAACTGTTTTTAAAATGGATGAACTGGTCTCGGACCGAACCAAAGGGTCCAGGCCGATTTTCTGGTTCTTTGATTTTTTGTATAGCCCTAATTCTAACCATCTTTGTCCATCCGAGTAGCGACGCGTGCACTCATTCAATCGCGAGACACCGTAAACCATCACACACGATCATCCATAATATTTACCTTCCACATAGTAAGTAACACTCTAGCATGACACTTAAATTTCTAACGTGAAATTATCTCTAACTTTGTTGCAGTCTCCTTGTGTTTGAGACAGGCCTTGTGCCCGGGGAATTGTTGGGAATATTTGATGTAGTTGTTGTTAGAATTTGGGCTGAGGGCCGAGTGGAGATGGGAAACGCGTGTAGTTGGGGTTTGTGAAACTGGGTATTTATGATTGTTGTGTTGTTGTGTATGATTGTTGTGTGCTATGCCATGTCATCCAATAAACTGCCTGTCATGCATTTGCATATTACTATTATTGATATTCTGCCATGATTTATTCAATTGTGCCACGTTATAGGCTATGCTGATAGAATTGAAAACTGGGTCTTCGTGTCTTGGTAATATTTTGGTGGGTGCATACGTATCACGACTCCAAGTCGAGATCGGGTATTTTCTTAGTGGAGCTCCTCTGGTCACTCGAGAGCTTAATAAACTGAGTGATGTCCCCTGAGCTGTCGTCGAATGAGACGGTAATGCTCTCGTGCCAATACCATGGCCTCTTCGCTAGTTGGGGCTAGAGGATGTCTAGTCGTGTATGCACTGGGCGCGGAGCTGACATTGCTCGTTACAAAGTTACATGCTTAGTCATTATCCATGTTGTGACGAAGGGCGCCAATGTGTGCACATGATCAATAGGAGAGACCATGGTGCATGCATGATAAATGGATGTGTTTTTTTGGTACGTAGGGGTTTTTGGCATGAGTGGTTCTAATAAATGCATTTTGGGGATGGTTGTAAAAATGGACATTTTTGGGGTTTTTTCTTCCATGACTATTGTGCATTGTTTGTTTGTATAATTTCATGCTTGAATTTTATGGTTGTTGCTCCGCTAATTTATTTACTATGATTGTGAAATCTCTTTGTGATATTCCTACCTACAGTTCCATTTCATAGAATCGTAGACTTTGATGTAGAGGAGGGGTATGAGCAGGAGGGACTAGCCCCACCTGAGGATTGATGGCTTGGGACTTTACCCGTTATTTGTTGTTGNTTCCGGTTTGCATAACTTGCTTTTGGGTTTCATTAGGGTTTGATTGGATAGAATAATGAATGGTGTAAGAGAGATGATGACAAGGCTGGATTCATATTCTATCACTTACACACTTGTACTCCTATTGACAAGTGTCCATAGGATTTCAAAGTTGATGGCTAGAATTGTGTCATGTGTCCAAAAATAGGTTTCTAGTGATTTTAGGCTGATTTGGACATCCTACATGGTGATTTCACAACTTATTGAAATAGATGCCACATGCCAGTCCCCTGAAGGGTTACTTTTCACCCAAAAAGTTTGAAACGTTTTATTGTATCATAAAATTCTAAATATTCATATGAGTCTAATGTCTCAATTAAATAAAAAGTTAATTTTGTCTGCGTAGTGGCTTCTGGGATTTCATGGCGTTTCTTTTGGTTCATTACAACAGGCACACACTTAAAACTTCATAACATCATCAGACTAGGCAATCTCAACTTGAAGATCGTCAATCAACGACCGGTCATTAGTTCAATAAATACTCATTGCTTGAGGTAAGTTATCTCCTGTAAAGATGCTTACAAATGCGAATATGATGATCATGCATTATACATTTTCATTCAGTTTATAGCTCTTACGTCGCTAACGGTGACTGGGTGAGTGATGTCATTTCTTGGATTTTGCAAGTTTGTCTTTGGATTTTCACATCTCATATGAAGACTATGTATGTGATTTTACGACTTTTTCCTTGCATTCCAACACATTATTATATAACTTTGCTTGTTTTAACAAAGAGGGTGTGTGAGTGATTCACATCCTTAAGTCGAGATGGGGTACTATCTTGGTGGAGCTCCCTGATCACTTTGGAGCGTTTAAAAATGAAGTGACTTCCCTTGGCTGACACTAGGCTATCAATGTGCTCAGGCAAGGTTGTGAAGATCTTGGGTCGAGTGGTTACCCCTGAGTTGGAGGAAAGAGAATTCTTTTGGTGAAGGACAGTCACGCGAAGTCATAAGAGGTTCTTGAAACGAAGTCACATGGGCTACCATTACCCCTAGTGGGGTGAAGGGAGTCAAGAATTTTGGGGAGGCCATGGTGCAAGTATTAATGCAGAAAGTGGTTTAAGGTGGTATTTAAGGATGTCGGAGAACCTGAAGGGTCTTAGATTCACTAGATTTTCATTTAAAGTTGGGCATTTGTTGCTCAGGATCCTTATTGTTTTGAGGTTATAGATATGTTTGCTCGGGAATTTTTATGGCTTAACTGTTGCTTAGGTTTCTTACTGTTATTAAAGATATTATGTATATTTGTTGCTTGAGTTCCTTATTGTTTTTAAAGATGAATGTATATGTTGCTTGGGATTTTATATTATCCAAGGTTAATGCATTTGTTTTGCTTTGGGTTTCTTGTCACTGTAATTTATACATGGTTGCTCGGGAATTCTTACATGTTATATATGTATAATAACTATCATCACATGCATTATATGACTTGTCATGGTTTTTAACTTACTAAGATTCATGTAATCTGTAACACCCCGTCTAAAAAGCTCCTTAGGCCTTGAGCATAGTAGCCTTAATCCTAGTTAATTAAGAGTTGAGTTATTTGAGAAGAAAAACATTTTTGGATACTTGAGTTGACAAAAGGACCGTATACTTTGGGTTTAGTAGAATTATTAGAACATTTTAGTACAATATTGATTTTGAGGAAAAAAAAATTTGGAGTTTCATTGGTTTAGTAATATTATTTTGGAGAAATTTTAGTTATTTATTAATTTTAAGGATAAATGCCAAGAGGCCAATGGAAGAATAATATACGGCATGTTGATGGGCTAAGTAATTGGGTTAAATGTTGGGTGGATTTATAGAAGGCCCTAGAGTGGTTTAATAGGGGCCCTAGGTTATTAAGCTGAGATGGGCCAAGGATAAACATAAAGACCTTTGGCCTAACATGGGAGAAATAAGACTTTAGACCCTCCTTAATGGACATAAGACTTTAGGGTCCTAATTCACTAAAAATGATATAGGATAAGGATATGTACCATAAACCCTAGATCAATTTGGGAGTTATAAGAATATAGGCCTTTCTTGAAGAACCAAAGAAATTAGGCCTCTTAGAGCACAAGTCCAAATTTTTACTAGAATTGAGGTTTTGGCTATAGCCAAAAATTTTGGAAAGGTTAATACATATTAGACTAGCAATCCTAAAGTCAAAATAGTAATATAATATTATATATTTTAATAATATTTTAAAAAATTTTAATATTTTGTAAATATACTTGTATTTAATATTTAATATTTTGTATCAATATTGAAAGAGAGAGGTAGTTGGATGGAAAAATCATAAAATATTGATTTGGTCTTTCTTTTGTGATTCTCCAAATATGACTAGGCGCCCTAAATAAATGTAGCTCAAAGTTCTACAAATATCTCTTCGGCTAATCCAATGCAAGAGTTTTAACTTAAAAAAACTAAAATTTGGACTTGGACTTGGCAACAGCTAGGTCATTGCCAATGCTTTGATGGGTATAAAGCTATTAGGCCTAACTTAGTAAGAGTGAAGGCCTTTAGCCCCAACTTAGTAGGCTTGTCATTTTGACCCCAACTTAGTGGGCCTTTGAGGCCTTAGATAAGCTCTCAAATCTCGACATAAGGTCCACTCACTAGCCCACACCAAAAGCCCACATCCAAGAGACTTACACAAATGGTCCTATAAGCCCATCGAGACCCATTTTTACATTTCTAATTGAAGCCCACATACACCATACCATTGGTTTTCCTCAAGCCCAAGAAGTGCCACAAGCCCCTAAGGTTCCCATCTAACAATGGTTAAGCTTCTAACTTGAGTTAAGGACATTAATCAACTTTCACATGATTAGTAACCTCAAAACCATGTTTAATTTTTCTTCAAGTTATTTTTCTCATTTTTTTATCTGAAATTTATTGATTTATTATTGATTTGCATTATTCATAGACTAATTTAAAATTTTAATATTGACCCAACACATGTCAATTGAAGCAAAGCTAGGTCAATGCCCAAGTCACCACCAATCGGCACCTAGGTACACCTTCATGTGCAATGCACCAAATCAGCCCCTAGCCCATGCCTTTTACATCATTTTCTCAAGAAAAATTTTATCATTTACACCCCACCTTAACCCTCCTAGTTTAGTTCTAGTATTGGAAGAATTGGCTCCAAGAACCAAGCCAAGAAACCCAACCAATTCCATTACAAGCCTAGTTGAAACCAAACCGAGTGGCCTTGGATTTCAATTGAAATTTCTGCACCTATTTTGGTTACTACCTCACGCCACCTCCCTTGTTCTTTTGTCCCTTGGAAATGCTTCAAAGCACTCAAGAGAAGACTTACCCAATTACTTCCCTAAGGCAACCCAACTGATTGGCTCAAGGAGAGACACTCATTTGAAATCACTTGGTTGAACTATCACTTATTTTGCCCCTTTCTTTTTCTGCCCAAGCATGATCACTTGAAAACCATTCATGCGTCTCTTCCTCACCTGAAAAAGCCTTCAAATGATGATCATAATGCCCCTCTACAGACCAAGAGGATGGAACAAAAGAGGGATCAAAATTTGGATAGCTTTGAAGGAAACCAAAACCCATTGGTTATCGCTTGCTTGTCTTGTGGGTTTTTGTTTCCAAAATTTGAATCAAGCAACTCCTGCACTTATGGACGTATTCTAACTCTCTTACATGATGAATTATGGCACTTTAGACCACTATTGAACTAAACCAAGTGATGTCACCCTTGGCATTTTGCACTCAAGCACTCTACCTCCCACCTCCACCACTCACATTCACTTCCTTGTAGCCAAAACCAATGTCCCCCTTGCCTCTCACCCTCCATGAAACCTATAAATACCTCACTCACTTTTTCCTTTCTCCACACCTCTCCTCCAAGCCTTCTTTTGAGTCTTGAGAGCATTTCTCCTCCTTAGTAAACAATAGAGTAAAACCGAGTGAAGTTCTTGAGAGTTCTTGAGTGTTCATGAATAAAGTTGTGTTGGGAGCTTTAAGGGTCACGATTTCTATAAGTACGTTTTCCCTATCTTTTGTTAAGTGTTAGAATTACATGTTAGGCTTTAATTTATATCATGAGAATGAGGTTTTGATTGAATTTAATTAAGGTTTAGCATGCTAAGTTCAAAACCAGGTTAATGGGGAAGTATTGATTTCATAAATTATTTTGGGTTGAATTTTTAGCTATGGCATGTCTTAGAAAAATTTTATATGGTTCATAAACGTCTTAGAATGAATTTTGAAGGTTTAATTTCGAAGTTGGAAGCATGCCATAATAGGTTTTAATTTAATATTGTGTTGATCATCTAGCATGCATCGAGTTTGATTAGCTTATGCTTAACTTATTTAAGTTTTGATTAATTTACCTAGGCTTCAATAATGTGAATTTTGTGATGGGGATAAGAATAAAAATGCATGATTTAACTAAGTTTTGAAACATCTTTGAGTAAGGAAAGCTAGAAATATCATGCATGCTTAATGGATGGATTAAGGAAGACTAAGGTCTTAAAGCCATATTTAAGTGTTGGGATGAACTTGTATGATCGGAACTAAGTTCTTAATTTTTCCCTAAGGTTATAATTACTATTGGCACTTGATGAATTTGAGTACACATACATCTATAGAGGTTGAATAGTTAAAATCACATCTAAGCCTTAATAAAATACATGCCACGGGTTGAGTGTAATTGACATAGATGTACTTTGATTCTTCAAATTCTAAGGGCATAGATGATTTTAGAATATAGGAAATATGAGGTTTTTAGAAATTTGGTGAATTTTGTGGCCCAAATGCAAATAGTGAAAATTTACGATTTTAGTGAAAATTTTGCTAGGATAGATTTGTAAATACTAAATCTTTGAACCCTTTGATTATGAACATCTTCTTAGAGGTTCAAATCCTAACTTAGTATAGTTTTGATTACAGACGCTTCGATTCTCTAAATTCAGGAAGTTTGTAAGTTAGGTTTTAACTTAGTCTTAGATAATTTATTTATGATTCGTGTATAAACGCCACATTCATATTATAAATGTCATTTTGGCATGAAATATTATATGATACATCATTAAGCATTTTATTACTTATTTACATGACATGTGAAATTTTCACCATTTTAGAATATTATATCTATAAATATCATTTTCACATGGAAACTTACTACATATGCACATATTATGAAATATATTTTTCAGACATAGAGTGAAAATGAATTTTGTCACAACCCCAAAGGCTAGGATGAGGAATTATCCTAGTAAACCTCTTTTATCCATTTTGGAGTGAGTAAAAATTGAGGGGTAACCCCTGAGTTGATAAAGAACCATCAATGGGTTTTGAATGGATTCTTTTTAAAGAATGTCGGAGCGAAGTCGTATATGATAATGTTAGTGGATGCATACGTTATGATGAAATGTTATGATACCAATGCATTGAGAATGATGTTTGCAGACAAAAACGTAGTGTCAACATGAGTTGTGCTACGGTCATTGGCAAGTGCTCACGGTTTATATGGGGAACCGTGTTGCTACCATACATGTGTTAATAATGGATTTAATAATGATGAAATACTATGTTTTTGAACGCAATAAGGTGTGAAATGTTTTCTTTCGAAATATCATGTTTTTGAAAAGAGAAAGTGAAAAATATTCTCTGAAAGAAATGTGCATTCAAGTTTTTCTAAGAAATGTTGAGGAACTTGGATGGGAGACAAATACGGATTTTTTTTTTCTGCATATCATTGCATGAATCTCGTGTTTATCATTAATCATGCATATCTTATCTCTGTACAAGTTGGTTGTTTAACTTACTGAAATTTCAAAAAAATATCATCCTTGTTGACCCACTATCATTCTCCCGAAAATGATAGAAGTTGTGTCAAGACTGGTAGAGGAAGAACAAAATGGACCACTAGATACAGATGTAACAGAGACTAGGAGCATCAGGGTATGCAACATAAAGTTACATACCCCCATTCATGACAGTTAATATGTAATGCATCCTAGTATACAACTAGCCATATGCAATAATCGCAGAAGAAAATAGGGTGACTTATAAAAATTTATGCCAAAATGACTAAACATCCCAATAATATTAATAACCATAAGTTCAAACTTATGGATAACATTTCCTTAATACAAAATACTTAATCCAAGTTTCATGGTTAGATCAACTCCTTCATATGCTCTAAAGTATGAAGGGTCAATGTTTATGAGCATCAAAGTTATATCTAGTCTTCACTCAAGGTCCAGCTCCTCCCAAGCGGGGGTTTTGGGGCATCACATAATATCTCTGTGCTAGTTTCACTATGGTTTCCATCGTCGAAATTGTAGACTTTATTGCATACTTGGGCGAGGAGGCTGCCTACAAGTAGGATGACCCAATGCATCTCGAGGATTGAGAAAGGGGTTTGTCCCCGTTTCGGCCGTTCTGTTTATATGTCTTTATTTCTACCTTTTGATATTTTTTTTGGTTGGGATCGAGTGGAGATCTAGAGACGAACTAGATGCAGAGAAAATAATACTAGAAGCAAATCAGAGTCAAAATAGAAAAGAAAATATGCAATTACACAAATACACCAAGATTTAAATAGTTCAGCTTGAACAATAGCTTACATCCACTGGCAGAGTCTATCTCAAAGAATTTACTATCACAAGATGGAGTACAAAAGAGGTATCACAATTCACTCATTAATCCCAAAAGCCTCAATACACCTAATGACCCATCAAAATCTCATAAAGGAGTTCTCTCTCTTTCTGGCCCCTCTCTCCTCTCCAAAAATACGTTTATATATAAAACGGCGTAGAGATTAGATTTTCTGAACATTCGCTCCAGCGGATGTCAAGCGAATAATCTATCTAAGTTCACCTGAGCGGATTGTCGAACAGATGTTAAGTGTAAAATCTATCTGAAGTTCGCTCTTGTCAAGGTTGAGCCAAAGTTTGCTCGAGCCACAGTTGAACCAAGGTCGAGTCACATTCAAGCCAAGTCTCTAGAATGACGTTTTCAACAAGAAATCAAATCACCATTCCAGCATTTTTAGTGAACTTTTTGGACAATTTATGGTTTGTAATGGTTTTAAAGATTATGAAGTTTTGACATTGTGACTTATGGATGACATTTGATGTCGTGTTTGGAGTTATTTGATTTTCTCTCTGGTTGAAAAATCGTAGATCGATATGTTCCCCTTTTATTTAATTTTCCATTAAGAATTTACTATACAAATATGCTAAGCGTACAAGCACACAAATATCCACGATCGTTATGGCGTGTAATTCGTGCGATACACATCCCAAAGTCGTGATTCTTTGCCAAAATTCAAGTCAACAACGTCAGAAATGTGTTGATTATTGTTTGTGATCTGACTCATTAATTGTTTGGTTTTTAATTTACATATTTTAATAAATTAAAAAAATCTATTCACCTGTTTGAAATCTAAATCATTGGTTTTTCACTTTGCAAAGTTGATGATAGTTCATAAATATTGCCTTAAAATGCGATAATATTCAGGAGATGAGACGCAAAACTATATAAGCAAAAATATAAAACTGCTGAATCGAGGAGACAGGGCTGGCTAAACGACAAAGCAAATACAGATGGAAACACCATCCATCACTATCTATTCCTTGTCGATAATTGTAGCTAGACATAAGTATGATAGCCAGTACTGCTCACATCACATGACTATCACTGTGCTCCTTCCCTCTCCAAGACGTGCAAAACAAGTATCGACTTTTATGATTTTATCTCCCACAAATATAAAAATTAAGGGAAGACATATTTTATTTCTCACAATTTTTTGGGATTTTTAAGTAATGATATTGGCATAATATATTTTACAACTATATTTTAAAATAAAAATATTTTTATAAAATCATGTTATTTTTAAGAAATATTTTATTAAAAAAATAATATTTATCATCTGTATACTACAGACCAACATATGATTTATCATTTTTATCATTCTATTTAAACGCATATTTACAGATCAATATATGCATGTGTGTTTAAATAAAAATATAAAAATAACAAATTACATATTAATGTGTAGTGTAAGAGATGATAAGTATGCTTTTTTCTTACAAAAATATTTAAATATCGCTCAATTTAAAATAAGATTATGTAAAATAGAATTTTGTAACTCATCATCGTCATACACTACACATCATTTTTAGTTTTATTTTTTTAAATTTTTATTTATTTTATTTTTTAAAACTAATTGAATTTTTTTATTCATCATTTATAAATTATATATTTAATAAGAGAAAAAAATAAAAAAATAATGTATAATATGCGACGATGATTAGTAAAATTTTTCTATAAAATATAATGAAAATGCAACGTGAATTTATCCTTTTCTTGGTTTAATAATTTATGGTCACCATTTCTTAATTTTGTTTAGCTTTTCTAGGTTGCTCTGTCACATGACCGCAATTGCAGTTAGCAATGAATGAGTATTTTCTAGGAAATCTGTAACATCAGCTTTTATTAGGTCTATTTTTAAAATGAGATAAGATGAGAATTTTTAAAAATTTTGTGAATAGTATTAAGATGAAAGTTTAAAATATTATTTTTTAATATTATTATTGTTTTAAGATTTGAAAAAATTAAATTAAAATTTGAAAAAATTGAATTATTTATTATATTTTATATAAAAATTTAAAAAAGATGTAATAATAAAATGAAATGAGATAGAGATGAGAAATCTCATCTCTCCGCCAAACATAACCTTAAAATCCTAACTAAAAGCTGTTCTAGTCTTCTAGACCCTGTTTTTGCAAGTGGAGAACCTTTTGCGTGGAAGAGGGTGACATTGGCAAAGGAAAAAAAAAAACTTGGCAAACACTTGCGCACATGTACACCTATGAAAAAAATTCCAGAGGAATGGAAGAAGTAAAAGATTGGAAAAAAACAAATATATATTACATCCAAGAATGCCAGATTCCACTCAACATTCTGCGGAATCTGTTTGTGGATAACTTCTTGACAAGTCTTTTAGCATCCGAAACTCCTGCTTGTGCAAGTTCCTCTATGTTTCGCAGATACCCAGAATTCACAATCTTTCTTTTGGTACTCTTGCAGCTTGATAATGACATTAGTATGGGGAACAAGAAACTTCTGCTACCTGAATGCCCTTCCTGAGAGTCAAGCATCTCCAACAGTAACCCAACATTCCGGTCATCCTGCACAAACCTCTTTCGATTTTTGGGCAGCAAGATCATGCAGGAGAGTGCCTCAGATGCCATTTCCCTAACTTCAAATGACTTTGCATTGAGAAATTTAACAAGCTCAGGCATAAACCCAGCATCACCCAGTGCTTTCTTGGCCTCCTCTGATGTTCCACAGAGCCTGGACGCCACCTTCAGGGCCAATTCTTGAACAGAAACCTCCCCATATCTAATAAAATACATTATATGATTCACAAACCCATAATCCATCAAGCCTTTTACAGCACTTTTGGACGAGAAACACAGATTCTCGATTGCTTTCAATGCTGTCTCCCGGGATTTCAAGGAATACGACCATTCAGGATCTATAATACATACTAATGTAGGAATTCCTCCTTCTCTAATGATCATTTCCCTAATCGAGTCGTCTCCAAATGCTATACTTTGAAGGAATTCAATCGCTATCCTCTGCAATGCTTCGTTTTTAGACCTTGCAAGGTTGATAAACATGGAAATAGCACCTTCTTCAACAACAAACCGCTTTATTTCTTCAACTCCAATGAGATTTATCAGTACCCCACAAGCAAGACCAACCAACTCTCCCCGAAAATCAACACCAGCACAAATCTTTAACAGCGCAGTCACTCCCCCATGAGCCGAGACAGACCACGCGTTGTCCGAATTCTCGGTCAGTTTCTTCAAACACCTTACGGCAACCTCTTTCCCCAGCTCACTCCCACACTCCAAAACCCGAATCAACGGATTAATAACTCCGGCTCCGACCAAAACCCCCTTATACGAATCGAACCCCGCAATCACCGAGACCACCTTTGCAGACTCTTCTTGGATCTCCGTCTCTGGTGAGTCGAGAGAATTCATTAACACGTTCACAACATCATCCACTTCCAACATGACTTTCACGTATTTCTCGTCTTCGACCACAACCTCGTACAGATTAACCAAGGCTTGTCTTTTCATTTCCGTATCGCCGACCTTCATCCTTGTCCATATGTCTCCAACATAAAACCGCATGTCGTCTTTGCAAGCACCAAGACCAGGCTTTGAAACAACCAACGCATACCCATGAGTCAAAATACCGGCTGCGTACATGTCAGACAGGTCCTTCAAGAACCGATCGAGTTTCGTGAGTATCACATTCAGGTCGCTCTGCATGAGAAGCTTGCCGCTATAAGAGAGATCAACGCAACGGCGAGCCAGGTCGTAGCTTTCGTTTGCAGTGACAAATATGGCAGATGCTAAGCCAGCCACCGCTGGGCTTTCACTGGAGTACTCGCAGTTCTCCGTGGCGATTAAGCCGGCGTTGAGCTCCTCAAGCTTGCCCCGAATCGATTGCCATTTTGCTGCAAAGACTTTGACTGAGTGAGACACTGAAATCAACGAGGATAATATCTCAATGGCTCGTCGGAGGCTGGACATGCCGGTGGATAGTTCGGTAGAGACTTGATCTGGCTTATCTCCCATCGTAGTTCTCATTGGCTTTGGAGCAAACCCATCTCTTGATACGGGTTCCGGCGATTTGGGTGAAAATACTCCGGCGAGAAATGAGAATTCTGGGGAAGAACAGGCCCTTACAAACCGGTATCAATATTATCGTGGACACAGAGACTGGGGCTCCGAGTCGGCTCTGACTACTCGTCTATTTCTTATCCTTCGTTCGCAGCTGAAAGTTAATTAAATTTCTGCCTAAATATACCGTACTGTCCCCCTGGGTTCCTCTAATACAGTGATGTAGAAATGTTAAAGATTGTGGTGGCAGGGGCAGCTCTGTCATACCGAAGGTGAAAAGGGTGGCTCATTCTGTCGGGAGTTAGAACATATTTAAAGATGGGGATGATAAAAGGGCGAGAGGTTGCTAGGAAGGAAGGACAAAAGCAGGGGTAGGTACTAGTATAAGGTTTATTTTTTATTTTGAAATATAAGGTATAAGGTTTCTTCCTCATCTGAAGTGGCATGTGTATAAGATATTAGTTCTAAAATATTTTCTCAATGCAAAACATGACACAAGAAAAGCATATTAATAATAAATTCATTATACAAAAGAGTAGTATTAATTGATGTAAAGAGATTTTGTAAAAGTAAATTTATAAATTGATGTAGTTTCATTTGATTTATCAGATTTATTTTTTAATAAAAGATAATTTTACAATCTACTATACTAAGTTGAGTCACGTTAGTTTTTTAATTTAATTTTATTTATGTTACGTTTTGGTATCAAGAATACTTTAGGTATTATCAGAATATTTTACTACTAATCATTACATTATTATTACTTTTCGCTTACTTTTTACTATTATTCATTACTTTTTACTTCTATTCAATATTCTATTATTACTTTTTCACTACTATTCACGACTCTTCTCAACACTTCTTAGGGCTGAATATGGCGGAAGTCCGATCATGGCGGAAGTCCGATCTACTGCTCTTCGGCATCCGGAGACCACCACGCGCCCTACCACAGATTTCCCAAGGCGCCGAACCTTCAGACAGGCGAAGTATTTCACCGAATGGAACTGCGCGTGATTCACACAAGTGGTCCAAAGTGGGCTTGTGAAATCCATGCGCCACCACTAAGGGTGCTTTTCTGCTACCATGCACAGCTTTTCTAGGTCTAGGGCCACCGGTTACTTCAAACCTTACCGACCGTCATACTTCTAGAGTGGCACGTGGCTCTCACGTGCCATCACAGTCACTTTGTTTGTAATTTTTTCTTCTAAGATTGAAAATGCGGATTTGTATTTTTTCAAAATGTAATTCATTTTTTCTCATGTATCTTTAATTTATGTTACGTCTTTTGTTTTAGAAAAATAAATAAAAAATAAAACACATCGTCTCTCGGACTTCTGTCTATAGAGTGTGTCCTTTACTCCGTCTTAGACAAAGTATGAGATTTGTTAACTCTGTCTAAACTCTGTCTTAAACAGAGTTGTGCTATTTCTCAGGTTGTCCGAGAGAGATTTGCAACATGGACTAGACCATGTTAGTCACAGTTGTGTACTAGAGAGCCGCTAATGTTGTAGTTGGCTTGTAATGAATGTTTCAAGTCAAAGTTGTAATGTCCGTTATTAATAAATGCAGTTTGTTTTATAAAAAAATAAAAAAAATAAAAATAAAGATGTTAATTATTTGTTTGAATTATATAGCTAGGGCAGCATCAATTTGAAAGACTTAATATCATTGTACAAAACTGTACAGCAACCAATGCTTACATTATGTTAATAATTATTGAATGAATATATGGTTTAGCCTGGAATCTGTCAGTTAGCCGCTAGTGCCATAATTTTGCAGTAATGTTTTGACAGATTTACAGCATTTAATGTGCTCTATTTAGTGTTCACATAGAGACAACAGTACTAACACTATTTTTTATGGTAAATTTTGTTAACTTGAGTCACGTATATATAGTGATATTTTATATATCAAGTGATTTTGTCTATCAACTACTTAAACTATATTTATAATTTAAAATTGGACATCATCAAATGAAACTGTGAACGATAAAGATTACTATGAAAAAGAGCATGATGATCAATTGTATGATATTTGTATGCAATTAGAGTGGAAGCTATTAGATTTTTTTATATAAAGGTGATAGTTTCGAACCTGATTCTCTTGTTTAGAGGCTAAGCGAGGTTTGTATATTGAATTGAGATGAGATAAAAATTAAAAATTAAATAAAATATTATTTTTTAATATTAATAATATTTTGAGATTTAAAAAAGTATAATTAATTATTATATTTTATGTAAAATTAAAATATATATAATTATTTAATGAAATGAATTGATATATCCAAACCTTAACTTTATCTGCCGTCCAAAAGGCTTGATGGAAGATATTGAGGTAGCTATGACTATCATAACTTTGCATTACTGTTTTGTCAAATTTGCAGCTTTTAGTATCTGTCGGATGTTAAGAAAATTATTGTTCAAGGAATGAAGAGAATTTATTTATCTGCTCTCACATGAGAAAAACAACATCCGGGCATCAATTTATTTCACTTTTATGATAAAAAAAAGTTTTGTTAGGAAGGAAGAGAATTCTAGTTGTACGATGAGGCGTTTTATTTTGTCAGACATTATTATTCTGTCGGATGTTAAGAAAATTATTGTCCAGACTCATGCCACTCTTAAACCGACTTTGGAGTTTCTGTTGAATAGTATCTCATTAGACAATCTGTTTTAGACAATCTGAGCAAGATGATTAATCAAGACGGGGGGTTGGGAGCTAGAGATTTGATAGCTAGCTAGTTTGCTTGACTGCTTCCAGGGTTCCAAACAAAAAAAATGAATTTGCATGCTTCGTATGGTACCTTCAAATAAAATTTCAAACTGTTCAGGACCTATCGAAACATGAGTGCATGATTTTTAGCTTATTTGATCCATAGAGGCCGTGATGTTTTGTGACTGAAATATTATTTATAATTTAAATTTTATCATCTTCGGTCACATTTGTAAGGGATTTACTCCCTTTTGTCTCAGCCGGGCTTGAGAAGGGTGATTAGGGGGGGAGGGCAAGAAGCAAAAGCCCAACTTATAACAAGTATACTCTTCGGCCCGGCCTACGAGTAGGCTCCTATAGACGCTACCTGCTTAAGGGAACATATTGTAGAAACGATACTTGCCAACTTGGAGACCTCTCGAATAGTGTCCACCTCTTGAGTGATTGTCCGTGTACATGGGCGAAAAATATGAGGGACCCTTACTCTCCTGACATGAGAGGCATCAACGGACCACCAAGGACGCCAGCGGGGTGAGGCAAATTGGGGAACCATGCCACATTAATGGCACTACTACCTGAGCTACATGCCACATTAATGACGTTGTCTCAGAGTCACGCCGTATTAAAGGACTCTAACAAATAAACAGTACGAAGGACACGGACTCTTAGGGGCAGCAGACTCCTAGTATAAATAGTAACTCCTAGGTACGAGAAAGTCTATTTGATTTATATATTCTCTTACTTATTTACAAATTTGCAAGAAAATTTACTAACTTTAGCATCGGAGAATCCCTGACCCCAAGGCCATCCTCTCCCAGTTGCATTCTTCTCTATTTTTGGAGGCCCAAGTTCTGACAATTTGTGTTGATGGAACCTTGTCCAAAGACAAACTACACGAGGTTAACAACATTCTTGATATTATACATTTAAGTGTATAAAAACATTTAAATAGTTAATATGAAATCCATTAATTAAACAAGTCGTATTCAATGCGTATGATTATGCATGACAAAATTGAAAATAAAAAATAAGTGAGATATTGTTGGGTAATCTTTCGAAGTATGGAACAACTTTATAAAGCACTTTTAACTTTCGTACTTTATGGATTAAAAAGACATGGAAGAATGAAGGATGACCCATTTAAAAAAAGATATTAGTTCTGAAATATTTCTCAATGAAAAATATGACACACCAAAAGCATATTAATAATAAATACATTATAGAAAAGAGTAGTATTATAGATGTAAAGAGATTTTGTAAAAGTAAATTTATAAATTGAAGTGGTTTCATGTGATTTATCAGATTTATTTTTTAATAAAAATAATTTTACAATTTAATATACTAAGTTAAGTCACGTTAGTTTTTTAATTTAATTTTACTTGCTACGTTTGGGTACCAAAAATATTTTAGATATTCCTAGAATACTCTATTAGTATTCATTACTTTATTATTATTTTTCACCTACTTTTTATTACTATTCATTACTTTTTACTACTATTCAATATTCGATTATTATTTTTTTACTATTATTTACAACACCTCTCAATACTTCTCAGGGCTAAGTATGGCGGAAGGCCGATCTACTGCTCTCCGATGTCTGGCTTCCACCACACGCCCTACCGCAACTTTCCCAAGATGCCGATCTTTCAGACGGGCGAAGTATTTTGCCAAACAGAATTGTGCGTGACCCACACGAAGTGGGTGCGTGAAATCCACGTGCGACTTCTAAAGGTGCTTTTTTGCCACCACGCGCAGCTTTTCTGGGTCCAGGGCCACCAGTTACTTTAGACCTGTCTGGTCGTCATACTCCTAGGGTAGTGCGTGGCTCTCATGCGCCATCACAGTCACTTTGTTTGTAATATTTTTCTCTAAGGTTGAAAATGCGGATCTATATCTTTCCAACATGTAATTCATTTTTTTCCATTTATTTTTAATTTATGTTATGTCTTTTGTTTTAGAAAAATAAAAACAAAAACAAAAAACACATCGTCTCTTGGACTTTTGTCCATAGAGTGTCTTTTGGACTTTTGTCCATAGAGTGTTTCCTCTACTCAGTGTTAGATAGAGTATGGGGTTTGTTAATTTTGTTTTGGACAGAGTTATGCTATCTCTCAGGTGATATAAGAGAGGTTTGCAGTATGTACTAGACCATATCAGTTACAGTTGTGTACTAGGGAGCCATGAATGTTATAGTTAGCTTGTACTGAATGTTTTAGATCAAAGTTGTAATACCCGTTATTAATGAATGCAATTTGTTATTTTTTAAAAAAAAAATGTGATGGCAAGAGAATGTTTACATTATGTTAATTATTTGTTTGATTTTATGCATTAGAGTGGATGCTAACCGTTCGCTATGAATGACATAATTTTACAATACCTTTTTGTCGAATTTGCAGCTTTCTGTGTTACTACTGTATTCACAGAGCCAGACCCAGAATACAATTTATCATTTTGGTTGAATTATAGCTAGGGGCAGCATCAATTTGAAAAACGTAATATCAATGTCCAGCAACCAATGCTTACATTATGTTAATAATTATTGAATGATTATATGGTTTAGCATGGAATCTGTCAGTGAGCTGCTAGCATCATAATTTTGCAGTAATGTTTGACAGATTTACAGCATTAATGTGTTCTATTTAGTGTTCATATAGAGACAACAGTACTAACACTATTTTTTATGGTAAATTTTGTTATCTTGAGTCACGTATATATAGTGATATTTTATATATCAAATGATTTTGTCTATCAACTACTTAAAAACTATATTTATTTAAAATTGTGACATCATCAAATGAAACTGTGAACGACAAAGATTACTATGAAAAAGAGCATGATGATCAATTTACATGACATGTTATTACTAATCAAATTACAAATTAGCACTGTAATTATTGTATGATATTTGTATGCAATTAGAGTGGAAGCTATTAGATATTTTTATATAAGGTGATCGTTTCGAACCTGATTCTTTTATTTAGAGGCTAAGTGAGGTTTGAGTTGAGATGAGATGGAAATTAAAAATTGAATAAAATATTATTTTTTAATATTAATAATATTTTGAGATTTAAAAAAATATAATTAATTATTATATTTTATGTAAAATTAAAAAAATATATATAATTATTTAATGAAATGAATTGATATATCCAAACCTTAACTTTATCTGCCGTCCAAAAGGCTTGATGGAAGCTATTGAGGTAGCTATGACTATCATAACTTTGCATTACTGTTTTGTCAAATTTGCAGCTTTTAGTATCTGTCGGATGTGAAGAAAATTATTGTTCAAGGAATGAAGAGAATTTATTTATCTGTTCTCACATGAGAAAAACAATATCCGGGCATCAATTTATTTCACTTTTATGATAAAAAAAAGTTTTGTTAGGAAGGAAGAGAATTCTAGTTGTACGATGAGACGTTTTATTTTGTCAGACATTATTATTCTGTCGGATGTTAAGAAAATTATTGTCCAGACTCATGCCACTCTTAAACCGACGTTGGAGTTTCTGTTGAATCTGAGTATATCTCATTGTAGAAGATATGGATTCTGTTTTAGACAATCTGAGCATCTGATTCAAGACTGGGGGTTGGGAGCTAAGATTTGATTGCTGGTCTGCTCGACTGCTTTCCAGTGTTAACAAAAAGAAAACAAAAAATCAATTTGCATGCTTCGGAAGTTCGGATGGTATTTTCAAATAAAATTTCAAACTCAAATGTTCAGGAACTATCGAAACACGAGTGCATGATTTTTAGCTTATTTGATCCATAGAGTCCGTGATGTTTTGTGATTGAGAAATATTATATATCTTTAACTCAAATTTTATTAGTCACGAGATTGTCTTGTTTCGATAGTGAGATTAAATGAGATGAGTTGAAATGATTTATGAATAATAATATAATTATTAGTTAAATTTAGATAAGATGAAATTATATAAAATGATTTCATCTCACCTCTGTATCCAAACGGATTCTTATATATAGAACATTTAAATAGTTAATATGAAATCAATTAAAACAAGTGTAATTCAATTCGTATGATTATGCATGAACAAATTGAAAATAAAAATTAAGTGAGATATTGTTGGGTAATTTTTCCAAATAAGGAACAACTTTATAAAGCACTTTTAACTTTCGTACTTTATGGATTAAAAAAAGATGGAAGAATGAACGATGACGCATTTGAATATAATTGATAAGTTCTTATTTGGGGTCGCAAAGTGTAAGAAGCTAGACAGAGGATAAGAAGAAGCTCATGAAAAAAATTTCAAAAGAAACAAATTATAAAGCTGGCTGTGAATATTGGAACCTAAGCTAGAGGGGGAAAAGGAAAAAACAGTACTCATGGACCAACTTTATAATAAACACTAAAGTCACGGAAAAAGGATTGCTTTCCTTACCCTTAGCATGGGCATGAAAACCCTAGAGTTGGATATCTTGAGCAAGCAGCCATCTTTCTGATATAAAATGGAGGTAAAATTAAGTGAAAAATGATAAACATACCATTCTTTTAATAAATCTTTATATAATTATATTTTAAATT
>QEOT01006203.1:0-24104 GCA_003123785.1 Pterocarya stenoptera
TTACGGATGAAAATTATTTGTATAGTCTAGAGAGTGTGAAAGTCTTCTTTAAAAAAATAGATCACAAAAGTCCGTTTGGTAACACAATTGATCTCAAGTATTCTTAGATATTTTTATATATTTCATTCTCAAACATCAACACATGACAAAACACTTTTCAATTTCATATTTTCAAATAATTTTTTAATTTTATAATATTTTCATTCAATTTTTTTTCTCTCCTTTCCAAAAATCTAATAAATCATTTTAATTCAAATTATTTTACTATTATTCACAAATATACTAAAATATTATAAATATCCAAATGGACCTGAGAATGCGCGAAATTTGCACACTCAAGACTATATCTAGCTAGCATTACGCTTTTATATATATTAAACTTTTTCTTGTTTGGAGTTTCTTTTTTACATGATTAAGATACATAATAATGTAAAGCATAAAATATGTCTTTGCTGCAGGTTTGCAAAACTTCTTTCCCAAGAGAGGCATCTTCGCCATGCTAGGTCTCCCGTTGGAAAAGCTGAAAGTCATGATCATCACAAATGATTACGTAACTTTTTACTAGGGTTTTGGCTTCCCTGTTCCTCTCGTTTCTGGCCTCCCAATCAAACTTTCAGAGTGTCAACGTGCATGCATACCAAACCAGCAGTGGATTGTTCTTTCACCTACCTAATAAACGCTAACAACAGCTACAACATACCTTAATTTGGGATTATTCTTTTATGTTTTGAGCACCCTCGATTAATTGAGAGCTTAGAACATATTTTCAGATGTGTCTCAATTTATAATATTGTTCCTTATATAATTTGGGTTTAATTCTTGTTTTTTTCCTTCTCCCAATAATTATTGGTTCTGTTTGTCTCGATTAATGTTTCCGGAAGTTTTAGCTTTAGTTGTCCGATTGGATCAAATGGATGGTTCTTAATTCCTTTAGTAATTAGCCTCTTGTTTGGTTGCTAGGAAAGGAAGAAAATTAATAAAGCGATTTATTAGACATTGTGAGCAGCCTCTTGTTCGATTATATATAAATCTTTAGACAGAATTCAAGAGCTAATAATCAATGTCGCATTCGATTTCAAGATCAATATCAGTATTACGTACCGATCAAGTTGTTGATCGGTATATTTATGGGTTTCCCTTTTCCCCAGGACCACTACATTAACCAAATAGTATTAATGCAGTACCTGTCGCAGGACCTACTAAAATTAAATGCATATTAATTACTGCAAGAGGGGGGGAAAAAAAGTTAAATCTTATTAGTTGTTGTTGGATTGATAATTAAAGCAATATATTATAAGATCTACGTCATATACACTATAATAAAAATGAGTTTTTATGACTATTTAATTGCAGCGAAAAGATTATTTGAGACCAATTTTAATTGTAAATAATTATTTCGTTGAAATTAATTGACTACAAATAAACAGTTTTCTTATAGTGATATGTCGTTTTCTATATATCATCAACTTGAAACCGGCCTATACGCTAACGAATAGGAACAGTTTGTGGCCGCGGGTGTGAACCATGAAAACGATTTCGATTATATATAAATCTTTAGACAGAATTCAAGAGCCAATATCAGTATTACGTACCGATCAAGTTGTTGATCGGTATATTTACGGGTTTCCCTTTTCCACAGGACCACGACATTAACCTAATAGTATTAATGCAGTACCTGTCATAGGACCTACTAAAATTAAATGCAGATTAATTACTGAAAGAGGGGAAAAAAAGAGAGGTTAAATCTTAGTAATTATTGTTGGATTGATAATTAGAGCAATGATAGATATAATAGTCGGTGTACAAATCTCGTCCCATTTATTTTGAAAAAAGTACGGTCTATTATTAAAAAATTATCTTTTTCAAATCAATCATATATTTCTCTTATATTTTTTAAATAGAATGCATTTTACCTTTATAATTTAAGAACCCCAATTTTAACTAAATAAATTGAAAACTCAGAATTAATTAATTATGTTTTTCAAGTAATTTACTGGTGTAAAAAAATGACTTAGCATATTAGATTTTTATGTAACAAAAGTAATAAATATTTTTTATTTAACAGATGGAATGATTAATTATGTAACTAATAATTATTTCTTATCTCGTTTGAACATGATCCATAGTTGAAACTTGTTTTTTTGTTTTTTTTTTTTTTTTTTTTTTTTTTTTTAACTTTATGTTTATATTTAGGTGCCATTTGGATACTGAATTGAAATGAGATAAAATTTGAAAATTAAATAAATATTGTTAGAATATTATTTTTTAAAATTTAAAAATTAAATAAATATTGTTAGAATATTATTTTTTAATATTATTATTATTTTAAAATTTAAAAAAATTAAATTGTTTATTATATTTTATATAAAAATTTAAAAAAATTACAATAATGAAATGAGATACAAAATACAGGACTTTAGTGAAAAACTCAAAGAAGTTTGATTCTAGTACTTAGTTCAACTAATATTCTGGAATTGCACGAATTGAAAAGGACTGATATCTAATGGTCAACTAGATTGCAATTGCTACCAATTGTTTTCTGCACGACTATTTTAATAATTAGTACTATGCATTGTCATTTTCAATCAATTCCAATCTGCTCTAATTTATGTGTTCTTAATTGTTTCTACATTCAGTGTTCGAGTTCCGGCTCTACTCCAACAGGGAGCCACCACCCGCTGCCAGCCATCCGTTTTTAACTAAACAGATATCAATTAGTTAATTAAAAAATTCAAGGAATGAGAAAAGTCAGTGAGCGTGTGAAATTATATATTACACAATATAAAATAAATAGATCAATTGAGTTTGATATAAATGTGTTTGGGTCAAAATAGGATAATCCAATAATATACGATTAACATACAGGTCGTCAATCTTAGATTTGAAACTTGTAATCAACCCGTATGGCACAAATAAATTCTATATTTAAATTTTATAGTCTTATGTCTTTTATTACTGTTGAGAATATGTGATAAATATTAATATTTGACTACGTTATATCTCAAACTAGTAAACGTTTTTTGTTAATATGTAATTTTATTTTATAAAAATATTAGTTTTATTATATATTATTGGTTTGAATACTTATAATAAAATATTTTATTATGAATTCAGTTGTAATTGTGAATTATTTATATAGTTATCTTTGTATTATATATGAAATTATATTAATTAGGTTAAAAAATAAATATATCATGGGTTTGCTCAACCAATTTATATGAAACGGGTTAAATGGGTTGAAGTGAATTAAATGGATTCAAAATGGTTAAATGGGTCATCCCCAAGTTAACCCAATAAAAATTAATTACTAAACGAGTTCAACAAGTCGTCGTGTTGTGACAGCAAGATAAATAGCTCCAGCTCATTAGTGCCTCATGACTCCATCTCAGCATCACCTGATGACAGCAACAACGAGAGAGCTACCTCTGAAACATTAGACTCATCTAGAAGCATTGCTACTTAGGATCTTATTGTAATTTTTCCCTTAGAATATTCTTTGTAATTCTGTTTGTACAAAAAGGGAAAATCTTCTGTTATAACAACCTGTGTAGCCAGCTCTAGATATCATGCATACCGCATGCTTGTAAAAACATCTGAACAATTTTCAATTCTCTTGGCTCTATAAATAGAGCACATTGTATACACTTCAGTATGTTGAAATGAATTCATTTTCAATTATGTTAGTTTCTACATGGTATCAGAGAGCTATTCGAAGACTAGCGTCTCACCATGGCTGAAGCGATCCCTCCAAAAACCCCTCCTCCTCCCCCTCCTCCACACCCACCCGCTCCCTCCCCTCCTCCTCATCTCCCTCATCTTGCTTCTGTCAAACTCACAAATGACAATTTTCTGCTATGGCAAACCTAAATGATACCTTCTCTCAAAGGACAGCAACTTTTTCACTATGTTGATGGCTCTGTCCAACCTCCACCTCGTCTACTCTCCGATAACCAGACCATCAACCCAGAATTTGTCACTTGGTCCCAAACCGATCAACTCATTCTCAGTGCCTTGATTTCCTCCCTCTCTGAAAATCTAATTGCTCAAGTTGTTGGTCACACCACTTCTCGTGATGTCTGGGTTGCTCTCGATAGGCTCTTTACATCAATATCTCATACCCGTATTATTCAGTTACGCTATCAACTCGGCACCATCTCAAAAGGTTCGAGTTCCATTTCTGAATATTTCGGCAAAGTTAAACATCTATCCGACACCATGAGTGCTTCTGGTAATCCTCTTTCCCACCCCGAATTCATCTCCTACCTTCTTGCTGGCCTAAACAGTGACTTCGACGCTCTTGTAACATCCGTTACTGCTCGCGTTGAACCTCTCTCACCAGAAGAAATATATGGTCTCCTTCTCACTCATGAAACTTGTCTGGCTCATGCTAATCATCTTCCTACTTCCACTAACTTCTCTGCCAACTATACATCCAATTTCCGCGGTCGTGGCTTCAATCGGGGTTCTTCCCCTAGAGGAGGTCACCGTGGTCGAGGTCGTGGCTGTTTTCCCTCAGGTCCTCCTCAATCCTTTGTTCCTTCTCCTCTTCCACACAACAAACCTATTTGTCAAATCTGTGGCAAAGTTGGTCACCTAGCTATTCGCTGTTACCATAGATTTGATCATTCCCTTCAAAGTGAACCTCCCAAATCACTCACCGTCAACTACACCAACTCCTCTTTTTCCCCAGACACGTCCTGGTACCCCGATACCAGTGCCACTAATCATCTCACATCTGAGTTATCCAATCTCAACATTCAGTCCTCTCCATATAATGGCAATGAACAGATCAGGGTTGGTGATGGCAATGCACTGCCGATAGCAAACATTGGTGACTCTGTTCTTTCTACTTCTACTACCTCTTTTCTTTTAAAAAATCTATTACATGTTCCTGCTATCACTAAGAATCTAATTTCAATTAGACAGTTTTGCATTGATAATTCTGTCTTCTTCGAGTTTCATGGTTCTCATTTTCTTGTGAAGGATTCAAAGACGGGCAACATTCTCCTTCGTGGCCCTTCAACTGATGGTCTATACTCCTTTCCCACTTCGGCTTCTACTCCTCAAGTTTTTGTTGGTGAACGTACTTCCCTCTCTCAGTGGCATTCCAGACTTGGACACCCTTCTCTTCAACTTGTGCATCGAATTCTCTCTACTCACTCTTAACCTACTTCATCTCGTGCCTCAACAAACAAGTGCTCAGCCTGCTGCCAAGCCAAAAGCTCTCAGCAACCTTTTCGTGACTCACATCAGCACCAAACCTTTGCAACTTATTTACTCTGATGTATGGGGTCCTGCCCCAGTTATATCTAGGAATGGCTTTCGTTACTATTTAACATTTCTAGATGATTTTACTCGTTACACTTGGTGGTACCCTCTAATACAAAAATCTGATGTAGTCAAAGTTTTTCTTCAATTTCAAGCACATGTTGAGTTACTTTTCAATTCCAAAATCATCTCTGTACAAAGTGATTGGGGTGGGGAGTATCATTCTCTAAACACTGTTCTACAAAATAAAGGCATTTCTCATCGCTTATCTTGTCCGCACACACACCAGCAAAATGGTGCCGTGGAGCGGAAACATAGACACATAGTTGAAACCGGATTAGCTTTAATGGCTCATGCATCTCTCCCTCAAATTTTCTGGGCAGATGCGTTTCATACTTCCATATATCTCATCAATCGTCTTCTCACTCCAGTACTTCACTACAAATCCCCCTTTGAGAAACTGTTCTTGCAGGCTCCTAATTACAATTTTCTCAGGGTGTTCGGATCTGCCTGTTGGCCACATCTTCGGCCATACAATCGGCATAAGTTAGATCTACGGTCTAAACAATGTCTTTTTGTTGGTTACAGTGATTCTCACAAGGGATACCGTTGCTTAGATCTTGCTACTGGGCGCATGTTCATATCCAGGGACGTTATCTTTGATGAGCTATGTTTTCCCTTTGCTCAGCCTACCAGTCCATAACCCACAAACTCAATTCCTAATCCTATCCCTCTACTCTCTCTTCTCGGGCCCTTTCCTCATCTCTCTAACTCCCAACGGCCCATTACCCCTCAAAGTCGATCCCGATCTCCACTCATCTTCGCAAGCCCATCGGTTCCTCTTAACTCGTTTCCTACCTCGCCTACCTCACCATCTCATCTTCCTTTCAGCCCAAACACTACATCATCTTCCTCGGACACTTCTAGGGCTCCCACTGTCGAATCTTCTTCTCCTGTATCCTCTGCCAAATCTTCTTCTCCTTCTCCCATCATCACCAGAGCTCGCACCAACACCCTTTGTCCACGAAAATTCACTGATGGTACAATTTTTTGGCCACCTCCTCGCAGTCATCTCACCACCACCTCTCAAATTCCTGAATCCCCAACTTCCTACACTGAAGCCACCAAATATCAGCCATGGAGGAAAGCTATGTCTAATGAATTTCAAGCTCTTTTGCAGACTCACACGTGGACCTTGGTTCCTCCTGCTGGCATCACCAATATTGTCAACAACAAATGGGTCTTCCACACCAAACGACTCTCTGATGGCTCCATTGACAGATACAAAGCCCGCTTGGTTGCCAAGGGCTTTCATCAACAGGAAGGTATTGACTTCTCCGAAACTTTCAGTCCAGTGGTTAAACCCACTACAATTCGCACTATCTTGTCTATTGCTATTATTGAACAATGGTGTCTTCGACAACTAGATATTAATAATGCTTTTCTTCATGGGGATCTCCATGAACAAGTTCATATGTGTCAACCCATTGGTTTTGTTAATCCAGATTATCCTATCTATGTGTGTCGTTTGAATAAGGCCATTTATGGCCTTAAACAAGCACCTCGTGCTTGGTTTTCAAAATTAAGCAATCGGCTTAGTGAAATTGGGTTTGTTGCCTCACTTGCCGATCCATCTTTGTTTGTCTATCATCATAACTCTGTCGTCATTTACATCTTAGTCTACGTTGATGATATCATTCTCACTGGGTCATGCTCCAATGCCATTTCCTCTATTCTTACTTCACTAGGTCAGTCTTTTCCCTTAAAAGATTTGGGTACTCTTTGATATTTTTTGGGTCTTGAGATAACTTCTATTTCCAGTGGTCTACATTTGTCCCAACACAAATACATTTGTGATCTTTTAAGAAATACCAACATGGACCTAGCAAAGCCTGTCACATCTCCAATGGCTTCTTCTACACGCCTTTCTCTTACTGATGGCCCAGATTTTTCTGACCCACCTTGTATCGAAGCGCAGTAGGAAGCTTACAATATCTATCTCTCACTAGGCCTGATGTTGGTTTTGCTTAGCAAAGTTAGCCAGTTCATGCATGCCCCTAAACTCTCTCATTGGCAAGCTGTTAAGAGGATACTTAGGTACCTCAAACATACTGCCACTCTTGGCTTGCATATTAAGCCTTTTCAGTCTTATCATCCTAATGCTTTTACTGATGCGGATTGGGCGGGATGTCCAGACGACCGCAGCTCAACTGGTGGTCACTGTGTTTATTTTGGCTCTAATCTCATCTCTTGGAGTTCCAAAAAGCAAAGAACAGTTGCAACATCTAGTACTAAAGCAGGATACAAGTCTCTTGCCAACACAACTGCTAAACTGCTCTGGATACAGTCACTGCTCAAGGATCTTGGTATATTTTTATCTCAACCTCCAACTTTATGGTGCGACAATCTAGGAGCTACCTACCTCTCAGCCAATCCGGTACTCCATTCCCGCACTAAGCACATGGAAATTGACTTCCACTTTGTTCGAGATAGAGTTGTAGCAAAAACATTAAGTGTGGCTTTCATTTCTTCCCGTGATCAACTTGCAGATATACTGACCAAGCCACTGCCTTCATCACGGTTCTTAACCTTGCGTTCGAGCCTCACCATGGTCCCCATGTTGGACTCGTGGGAGGGTGACAGCAAGATAAATAGCTCCAGCTCATTAGTGCCTCATGACTCCATCTCAGCATCACCTGATGACAGCAACAACGAGAGAGCTACCTCTGAAACATCAGACTCATCTAGAAGCATTGCTACTTAGGATCTTATTGTAATTTTTCCCTTAGAATATTCTTTGTAATTCTGTTTGTACAAAAAGGGAAAATCTTCTGTTATAACAACCTGCGTAGCCAGCTCTAGATATCATGCATACCGCATGCTTGTAAAAACGTCTGAACAATTTTCAATTCTCTTGGCTTTATAAATAGAGCACACTGTATACACTTCAGTATGTTGAAATGAATTCATTTTCAATTATGTTAGTTTCTACATGTAGTGTCACCCATTAATTAAAGGGTCGAATTCGGATTGATCCATATAGTTCAATATTCATGACTTGACATAATACGTCAATATGAATTGCCACCTTAATAGAGATGGAGTATTTCTTTTTTCTTTTTTCAATCATTCTTTCATATAGGTGATAATTAGGTGAACATGTGATTAACAATTTGAAGTTGAGAAAATGATAAAAAAAAAAAAAATGAATTCATGTTATATAACTTGCAATATCTATTATATTACTTCTGTCGTAATTAATGAATATCAAATCCTAATATTTTGATACAATATTGATTCGATAGGACGAATTTTCCATGTATATAAATTGATTATAAGAATGTGATCGAATATATAGCAAAAGAGAAAAGAATTGCTACAGCTACAAAGAGATCTCACGAAAGTAAACCCACAAACTGACATGGTTTCATATGATTCGTTAGATCTACTTTACAATAAAAATAATTTTACAATCTGATGTACCATATCAAGTCACATCAGTTTATGGGTTTATATTTATAAAATTTCTTTATGATTAAAGCAGAAGAAAGATTTACAAAAGTTGAAAATGAAATTTGTATATTAAAAAAGCGTGGTAGCGTAGGAAACTGCAAACTAGCATGCAGTATGCAATAATTCAAGATCTCTTCAGTTAATATATTTTGACTTATATTTTATATTTACCAACTCATTCATTTTCTAATAAATGAGTTCAAGCTTATTTATCAATTATTTAATTTTAAAAAACCAACTTCGAGTATAAATAGAGAATTACGACAAACACAAAGAGATTACACAAAAGTAAACTCATAAACTGATGTGGCTTTATAAAATCTGTTAGATTTATTTTACAATAAAAGTAACTTTATAATTTGACGCACCACATCAAGCCACATCAGTTTATAAGTTTACTTTATATAATCTTTTTGTGACAAAAGTATTTCTTGTATAAATATCATTTCGTCTAATTCTAATCATGAGATAGATAAAAAAACAACAAAACAAATGCAAAATAATTTTGACAATCAAATCTTAGCATATAAATGAAGGATGCAAATTGCAACTTTTTAGTTGAGATTGAGCATCGATCAATACTTGTTTTCCTACATAGCCATCAAAGCCTATGTTCCATCCATGCTCTTGGCCTCCTTCTTATCCAACACATTCTAGCATCTTCCCGACTTGCTCACATTTTCACAAAGCCCCTTGGCTGCTCTGTGCTTCAGTCTTTACGAACCAAACTTGGCCTTCTATCTCGGCTCAATTTGCAGAGGACTATTAACAATATTCACCCAATCAACCAAGATCAAGATGCAACGGCTACAGACTTATGTATGGAAAGAAATCATTCAACAACGACTACATGCACACCTATGGAAATAAACAATTCAACACATGTCCAACGGCTACAAATGCAAAATATGGAAACTTTATGCTAAGTATCGAATCATCTTGTATTGCATTTATAATTTTAGATTCCGAAAATCCTTCTCTTTGTAACGTTCACTACTTTCTGTACATAGACTACATATTGTATATATATTAGAAGACTCTCAATAGACTCTCACGTTGAGTGAGACATTTCCACAAACAACTAGTTCACAATTCTCTTTATGTCTAGTACTTAACATGGGATTCATATTATTTAAGATTAATGTTTTTCATAACGTGAAATTCTAAGATTAAACATGCAAATTGGAATCTCATATATTGGTACCAACATCCATAGGATCCATGCCAGTGACATGCTATTGAAGTTTGGTAATGTAAGTGATGGAGTTAGGATAGTTGTAAAGTCTATTTATTAGAAAAATCTCACAAGTTCAAGAAATTTAAGTATTAAGAAAAATATGGAAATATAAAGTGGATTCTACAATTCTTATTAAGTATTTAAATAATTAAATCCACACAAGTAATAATAATAGGTACAGAGCTCACAAATTTCTGGACTAAGGTCTTGTTAACGTCGTATTTCGTACGCCTTTAGGCCAAGTTCGAACAACTCAGGTCTTCAAAACTTGGGCCTGTGAAAATAGAGAAAAAGGCAATTGGGAGAGGGCGGCATTGAGATCTGGGAGTCTTCGATGTCAAAGTCAGTAAAGTCTCTTGGAAGTTTGTAAATAAGTAAAAGAGTTTAGAAATCAGAGAACGTTTCTCATACCTAAGAGTCGCTATTTATACTAGGAGTCTGGGAGGGCAGATACAGAGGTTGTGTCCTTCGTACTGTTTCTTTTATCAAAGTCCTTTAATGCGGCGTGACTTTGCGACGTCGTCATTAGTGTGGCATGTAGCTCGGGTAGTGGTATTATTAATGCAATGTAGTTCCCGATTTGCAAGTACTCAAGAGCTGGATACTATTCGAGAGGTTTCCAGGTTAGTGAGTCTCATTTCCTTACAGCATGTTCCCTCATGCAAGTAGTGTCTAGAGGAGCCTACCCGTGGGCCGGGCCAAAAGAGTCTATTTGTTATGGGTTGGGCCTTTGCTTCTTGTCCCCTTCATCCTTCTCAAGCCTGCTTAGACAAGGGGAAATCCCTTACAGTTCCCATTAAGTTCATGCCTAAGTTTGAGTGGCTTTAAGTGTGAGAATTATGCAGATAAAGTGTAACTTACGACAATTATTGTTGTTTAATGTTGTCTAAAATACTCATATATGCATCAATAAATGATATAGAATATATTTATCTCTCTTCCAATTGAGATTCTCAAATTCAAGTAGGAATATAATGAGATGTTTTTCTTCAAACATAAACATGGGTTGGGCCACTAGGCTGGGCCTAACTCACCCCCGAGAGGCCCAACAACCAAAGCGTAACTGGCCCACCAATCAATATAAGAAGAATGAGGCCCAGGGCTAGCGCTGAAGATGGGGCAGCATTCACTCTAACACAACTTTGCACACGAAAACAGCAGCAGAGCCTCATCGCATTTGATACCAAACGCGAGCTGGGATCCCAAAGGAGCCTCTATCCCTAACAGAGTGCACAAATGACGGTAGCACTCACCAACCTGCCACATAGGACGTGACCTGGAGGAGTCACGCCTCATTAAAGTTGATGACAACACCCTTGACACTAGAAATGGGGCCCCCACCTCAACAAGAAGTATAAAAGTCGAATTTCAGGTTAGAATTATTTTTCACGTATACTTACATACAAAAATCCCCTCTAAGGTTTAGAACACTTACTTAGGCATCAGAGGTGTCTCCAGCCCCCAAGCCCTCACATTTCTCGTGTGTAGGAGTATCGAGCCCAATGTGTGAAATAAAGTTCATGCCTAAATTTGAGGGGCTTTATGTGAGAGAATTTTGTAGATAAAGTGTAATTTACGACAATTATTGTTGTTTAATGTTGTCTAAAATACTCATATACGCAACAATAAATGATTTAGAATATATTATCTCTCTTCCACTTGAAATTCTTAACTTCAAGCAAGAATTTAAGGAGATGTTTTTCTTTAAATTTAAACATGGTCTGGGCCTCTAGGCTAGGCCTAAGTTGCCCCCAAGAGGCCCAACAACCAAAGTTTAACCGACCCACCAACTGGGATAAGAAGAAGGAGGCCCAGGGCCAATGCGAAAAAAGGTTCAATGTGAGAAGAGGAGACAACATTCGCTCTGGCAAGACTCTGTACATGTAAACGGTAGCAGAGCTACACCGCATTAAAGGGTAAGCTACTGAACGCAGGCTGGGATCCTGACAGGAGCCTCTATCCCTGACAGAGTGCACAAAAGATGGCCGCACTCACCAACTTGTCACATAGGATGTGACCTGGAGGAGCCACACCGCATTAAAGTCGATGGCATGGTACCCAGTACATAGGACAGTACACGTACATACAAAAATTCTCTCTAAGGTTTAGAAGACTGACTTAAGCATCAGAGGTGTCTCACCACCTCCCAAGTCCTCACATTTCTCGTGTGCAGGAGTATCGAGCCCCGTGACTGGTGTGCGAAACACGTCATTAACAAAGTTTATGCCTAAACTTGAGGGGTTTTAAGTGAGAGAATTATGCAGATAAAGTGTAATTTACGACAATTATTGTTATTTAATGTTGTCTAAAATACTCATATATGCAGCAATCAAATATGTAGAATATATTTATCTCTCTTTTACTTGAGATTCTCAAATTCAAACAGGAATTTAAGGAGATACATTTCTTCAAATTTAAACAAGTAGTTGAGAGAATCTTGAGGAAAGTAGGGTTGTAATCGAGCCGAGCCAGTATTTGGCTTGCCTAGCTCGGCTCAACTAAAAAAGCTCAAGCTCAAGATTTTTATTTAGCCTTTGTTCGAGCTCGACTCAATAAGCTAAACTCTCAACCCGAGCTCGGCTTGAGTTGTTTATTTTATTTTTTATTTTTTTGAAGTAGATTTAATAATTAATAGATTAGATAAATAAAAAATATAATATTCTTGTACAACTAACAAGTAGAACCTATATTAAATTACAAGATTTTTAAAATTTATAAATAACTAATATGTAACTAGTTGATATTATCCATAATAACAATATATTATATGCCTACATAAATTATTAATACATACACATAATATGATAGCATATATCTATTTCACATATGGTTCCATACTAGTATATAAGATTATTAAATCTTATCCACTAATTATTATATAAATTATAAAATATAGCTATGAAGCATGTTCAATATATAGGCAAAAGTAATTAGGTTACATATTATATATTTAATTATAAAAGTGTAATGCTTATGTTATTAGCTAATACATATATAGATATATATATATATGTGTGTGTGTATATACATAGGTGTACGTGTATATTTATCAATATATGAATGAGCTTGAATCAAGTTGAGCTAACGAGTCAACTCGGGCATAAACGAGCAAGCCTTAACGATCCTTAGTCAAGTCGAGTTGAGTTTAATCGGATACATGTCATTTACTGATCGAATGAGTATCTGCTTTCACAGTCGAGCTTTTATTTTCACGAGTCGAGTTTGATTCGAGTTTAACCGGCCGAGTATCGAGTGGGCTATCAAATAGATTGATTCATTTACAGTACTAAAGGAAAGTAAAATGTAACTAGAAATCATAAATTTACTACCAAATTAGTACCAATTATAGTGCTGACAAGATTACTGTGAATTTATTCAATTTAAATGGCCTAAGAATAGAACCAAAAATTTTATTAATCATCATGTTACATAGCATCAAATGATTGAAAAATTATTATTTTTATTTATCTTGTAATCATATAATGTAATATTAAAAAATAATTAAAAATCGATAATTAATAAAATAATAAATACATGTGGATTTAAAGCTTTGGAATATTGGTACATCTGAGTTTTACTCTAGATGATTAGGACTGTTAGCCCAACACCATGCAAACAAAGAAGTCCATTTTGTTTTTGGTGTCGTGGGTTGGCCACTTTTCTATCCAATAGAACATTGACTGTGGAACATATTTCATGGAACATATTTCATAGAACATTAAGATCTTGCTGGATACTTATTGTTGTATATTTTCAAAATTTTTTACAATTTTTTCTTAAGTATTACTCAAATATAAAATATTTTAATTTTTAATTCTTAATTTTTTTATCTAATTATTGCCTAATCATTATCCAAATAAAAACTCAATACAACTTTCTCAAACTTCCAGACCAAACACAAAAACAATACAATTTTTTCAAATTTCAAAATAAAAATAATATTAAAAATTTATATTCAAATAAGTTTTTAACTTTATAATATTCTTATTCAATTTTTTCTCTTTTATTTCTCAAAACTTAATAAAATATCTTAACTCAAACCATTTTATTATTCTTCATAGAATAAACTTCTACATTTATGAGTGTATATGAGTCAAGTTCGAACCAGAATATATAAATTTATATTTAGAACTGTTCATCATTTTTTGAATAACTCATGAGCTTGTTCATGAGTTACTAATTTTGACAAAAATAATTCTGACATACAAAATTTTTATAAATATTTTTATATAATTTATTATAAATGTATAAATGTTATATTTACTAGGATTCAAACAATATGCTTTATATTATGAATATAGTTATCTTATCTTTTTAAAAATTCAAAAAATAATAATTACTTGTAAAAGACTTTCACATAAAATGTATAAAAAATAAAACTTACAAATAAGTTTTGTGGAACTCTGAAATTGAATTTGATCCAATTTGATATCATTACGGGTAACAGAACTTCTACATACAACCGCCGGCGTCGGTTCCGTGTGGAACCGGCTGACTTGGTACTGATATGGCAGTGCCACGTCAGCCGGTAAAAAAAAAGAAAAGGAAAGAAAGAAAGAAACAAATAAATGAAATCTAAAAACCGGAGGGAAAATGAAACAAAAAAGACAAACAAATCCCCTGCTCGAGCTGCTGAACCAGAGACCCATCCTCTAGAGACTCCGTTTGTGGTTGCCGCCGTGAACTGAAGAACCGGTTGTTGCGGTCGCCGTTTGTCACACATTCCAGATCTGAGCGGCCGTCGACGTGGGTCTGCTCTTGATTTCCAGATCTGCAACGCTCCACTGCCTCGAGTTCTTGACTGAGCACCTTTGGTATTGCTTTATCTTCTTCTCTATTTTTCACTTTTCAACCAAATATACAGAACTGTTCTGGAATGCGGACGATATTGGACGTGTTTGGTTCGTTATTTTGAAAGGGTCCAAAATCTGCAACAAATAACTTTGACCATTAATTGAAACATTTCACATGAGAGTGGAGTGTTATTGCAGAGTCGGCCACATGTATGCATGCTTCATTGTCCAGTACTCGAATGTATGCGTCCACTCTATAGCCCAGTACACTAGTTTCCCATTTATATTAATTGTTGTTGAGAAAATACGAGTTGTAGAATATCTAGTATCTTTTATAGTCTTTACCCAAAAAAGAGGCAGTCATTAGAATGAGAAAAGTAATCGACGACCAAACTAATGGTCTGATGATAGTGGATTTATATGTTAAACATTCTGAGAAAGATAGTAAATATATGGATCAAACTTACTGACCCATTCACATCATTCAATTTTCATATGGACTTGCGAAAAAAGGTAATATAACTTTGAATTGACAACATTTTAATTACGTTAACAAATTCTAATGCAAAACATCAAGAGGAGAAGATTCATTACCAATAAATGAAAATTGTACAATATTTGATCAGGATAGCAATGGAAAGTTCTGCATACCTATCAGATCCAGTTGGGATATTTGAAATAGAAAGCTTATCTATGTCACTATAAGTTAAATTCGAGTGCTCCAAGGTGCCATTGGTCCAATTAACAGGTACCATGATTGCAAAAGCCAGGAATGTAATAGGTGCCTGGGAACTGTCATTGAGGTACTTATACCTTGACACGCCCCCTTCCTCTATTCACTTGTCTTCTTCCTTTGATTAAAAGTATTTAACTGCATAAATCTAGGAGGATTGAATTTACTCAAAGATGACCAAGAAATGGAGGATAGGATCAGATTCTGGTGGCATGCTTAGTCTATGCATGTGTTTTACCTAATCCTGTTTTAGTTCTCTCTCTCTCTCTCTCTCTCCCTCTCCCCCTTACAATCCCTCCTTTCATCGAGTTGTGTGACTGCATGCTTTTAACATGTCTGGCATTCATACTGAAGTCTCTGGGACATATTTGTGCGATTCATCTTTGCCTGTTTCATACTTTACCAACCAAAAGTCTTTGCCTGTTTCGCATTTCACTACATGTGGGAAAGTGCTATAAGCAAATGTGGGATTAATTAACTATCTTATACTTCAGTGAAGGGTATCTTATTACGTGTTTTAACCTTGTCATATAATGACTTGCAGGCAGGGTGTAAGTTCCTTATATTTGCACACCATCAGCCAATGATTGACTCTATAGTCTATACATCAGTTTCTTCTTGTAAGACCACTTGTAATTTTATCAAACTTCCCCCATGATTGATCAAGGCTCATAAAAATTGCAAAAACTCTAGAAAAAGAAAGTGGGTTGCATTCGGATTGATGGCAGCACCCCACAGCATCAAGGCATGCTTTGGTTACAGACTTTCAGGAGAAAGAGGCTACCAAAGCAGCAGTAGTACGACAATTTGCTTCATTTATTTGTTTAAAGTTTTCTCTCTTCAATCTTCTGTTGACATGCAATCTGGTATTAAAACTATATTTTGATTCCGAGTTTGAATCTTTAATTACCATTGTGCAGCTATCTATAAGCTCTGTATCAGGAACCAAGATGATTATAAGCTCTGTATCAGGAACCAGGATGAAAATCATATGTCTAGCAATAATGGGCTTATGTCAGTTTTGGTCATTCTGATATTATTATAAGAAAGACCAGACATTAGCTCTGAAGAAGGAATCGTGATTGGATTGTTCTCATCGATTTGTGCTTAATGGTGCTAATTAAACAGCAGCACTTGCTTCTAATTTAGCAAATTACACAGTTGATGACATCATTTGGTATGTTCATTTGCAATTTTCCTTACAATGACTTCATTTCTATCTTTGTTGGAGTTTAATGGTCGAACGATGGTGATGATGATGATCACTTAGTAACTTTGATCCATTAATTTGAGAGAATAATGGAGAGAATAATGCAAAAGAAAATATTGGAGAAAATTTATTGTCAAATAAACTTCATCACAACTGCAATCTGCATATTTAGATTTAAACAAGAATAAAAAGATCTCTATGAATTCAAGTCACAATGCAAACTTGCTATCACATGCAAACTGACTAAATACACACATCACTTATAGAAAGTTCTGTAAAGATGCCGCTGCTAGACCAGAGTCTTTCTATTCATCCCCAAAGAAGTTACCCACAATCACACCCACATTATCCAATCCAACTCCAATACACAAGGGATTCAATGGAGTCCTAACAGAAACATCTGCCACCTCAGCTTCATTGCCATCAACACTGTTCAAAATCCTCACATTAGGGCCATCTCTACACTTGCCCAGGCATTTACAACCAACAACATCTTCAACACCTATCACCTTTCCAAATTCTTCCAACAATGCAGCAGCTCCTGATTTCTTACATTTAGCACCCATGCAAACCTCAATCCTCTTTGCCGATGATCCAGTCACTGAACTACACCTGTCATTATGGCCAAAGCTATTACTGCTAGAACTGGTACCAATTCCAGTGCAGCGTTCTACTTCATTCTCTGATTTGAGATCTCCCAAACCATCTGACAGAACTGTGCTCCCTTCTTGGGTCAGCCTGCTAGGAAGGGTCAACGTTGTTGCATTTTCTTGAGAAATTAATTGCACTTCATCTAATACTGGTAGTGTTGCTTGTGTAAGAGGTTCACTTCTCAGGAAGCTCATGTCAATCACATCCTCACATTCACTGTCGCTTGATTCGGATGAAGATGATGATGATTCACAATCAAGCATAATATTCATTTGTCTGTCTTTAAGCTTGGCATTCTCTGTTTACTCCTTTTCTTCAATTCCTCCGCAGCTCTCAGATGTTGCAGTTGACTCATCAATACCTCTACTGCATCCTGAATAACATAAAATAGACATCTAAATTATGAAGCAGGTAGGTACAATTATCAGCAACACAAACTATAGATTTCCTCTCAGCACTGTGCATGAAAAGCCAGATCATCTGGACATTGTTTGTGTGATTCTTCAGTTCCACCAAAACATGCACAACACCATCGAAAAAAGCAGGGGAAAAAAGCTTCTTCCTCCAAAAAAGAATCAAATAGTTCCAAGAACCATGCTATTTAATGCTATTTAACTTCAATATAAAAAAAAAAGCCATTAATTTCTTTTCTTTTAAGATGTAATCAATATAAACAATCTAAAGCGGGGCAACCAATACAGATCCACAACCAACTTCAATCATCATTACATTGAAATTATAATCGCGGCCATTCAATTTTTATGATCAAAGCTGTAATGGAGGACGATAATCATAGTTAATTTGTGTTATAATTAATCGAGCCTGATAAACTTAAGTAAGTGCCTCATCACTGAAAGGGATTGACATAAAACTGACGCAAATTCCAGATCAATCAGAAAGGCAAAAAAATAAATTAGTTCATGGGCTTCAAAATATCTCGTCGTACTTCGAGCGAATTAAATGTAAAACTACCAAAAATACGATCGCATAAGATTAGACAGAAGAAATCCCCAAGAAACAGTTCGAATCTAAACACCCAAATAAAAAAAAAAAAAAAGTATGTTATAAAAAATACATACCGCGATGGCTTTCTGTTGAACATCAGCAGCCAAACCTTCGTGAGCATCCAAACCAAAGCCCATATCAGAAAACTTGGCCAGGTCCTCGGTCAGCCCTTTGATCAATTTCAACTTCTTCTTGGCGGTGAGCGAAGAAAACGAATTCACACTCTTCTCCTTCTCCTTCTTCCCAGAACACATGGGGCTCACATAATAGTACCGCATATGCCCGTTATCGCAGAACCCAGAATTCATGATCATAGCCCCATACGCCTTTCTGGGTCTGACGCGAGCTCTAGACTGTTGAAAACCCAGAACCCAAAGCTTCCTGGAACCGTACTTGACGTAGGAGATAGACGAAATGGTTCGGTGAAGACGACACGGCTTCGTGGTTCGGTGAAGACAAACACGGCTTGGGCTTCGTGGGATTCGTGGTTCATATGGTGGGGAGAAGGGTCTGGGAAGACGATGGGAATGGGGAGAAGGGTCTGTCGAGCGGGAGAAACTGAATCAAATGTGAAAATGAAGAGCGCAAATGTGGAAACGAAGCGTACGAAGGAGTACCATTCTAAACGCACACGACGCCGTTTTAAATACTGCCACGTAGAATACGGGTTCGCAGCCGGTTCCCCAGGTCGGTTGTAAGCAGAATTTTTGTTACGGGTAATTCCCACAACCCAACGAACAAGTGAGACCGAGAATTTCTTTAAACCTGGATAGTAATATGAGTTAGCCATGCAACCAAACAAGTCTCATCTTTCTTACAGCAAGTGAACACCTGTCGCTCTCGCTCCTTTCCCAATCGTTTTCTTTGAATTCAACCACGGCAACGGCAAGGATCTTTCGCCGGCGTCAACCACGGCGTGAGTCTGATGATATAATCGCCCTCGAAACAGTAATGCAGAGGTTATGTTCTTAATTTAGTAGACCTTTTTCCTCATCGGTTAGCTTTAATATAGAAGGGACAAAATGGTGGGGAAATCAAGTTTTTTTTTTTTTTCGTTTGTTTATTCAGAGCTTTGTTTGGTTATTGAGAAACGTAGGATAGAAAGAAAAACATTTCGGGCAAGATTTGTTGCCTTGCTGTGTGAAGCCATTATTATTTTATTTCACTCCTACTGACAACTTGATTAACTTGAACAATATAGTTCTAGCAGAATGAATATGCAATGTCTGGACATACGAATAGCGCATGGACTTGAAATATTATCTTCCCTTGGTCAAGGAGTCGTAGGTTTGTTAATTTATCATGTGATTTTGGAAAGGTATGTGTAATGATCGATGCCTTGGGTAGTTTAATATTTTTCACTTATGAGGATGGTTGCATTTTGGTTGGAAATAACAGTTAGGAATTGGGGGATTTTGGTAGCTTATTTTCTCTCCTTTCGTGTGGCTCATCAATACTGCATGTAAATATCCATGAAAAGAAGAAAATAGTGCATGTAAATTAGCATGCCATCTGTTATTTTCACTATCAATTTGATGCCTCTATCGTCTTACTTCAATGAATTTTGCGATTTTGATAGACCATGCAATTTAGTAGTAACGTCGTATTGTTCTTCGGAAGTAGGATTTCTTGACTGCCTTTACAAATTTTTCTAGTAATTTGCTTTAATCAATTAAGTTCTGGGATGGAAAGTTTTATAGTCTTAACCTAAAAGTGCATTTAAGTGCGCTATAGCTCCAGATGTTAACCTTACATATGCATCCCTATGAGCTACGCTAGTCTTCCTAAAGCTTTTAGTAGCTTATTCTCTTCCTTTCATATTGGTGGCTTCTCAACTAGTGGACTGTGTCATAGGGATGTGGTACACATAAGATCTATTGGTTGGTCTGGGTCATCATGCTTTTATTTGGACGTTGTCTCCTATAGTTCCTTTCCTGCTGAGTGTGATCCACAAGAATTCAGTCTCCTGTTCCCGTGTTTAAATATCTGAATATCTAATTTTCAATCTGTACAAGGATTGCTTGCTCTATGTTCCTTTTTATTATTTGTTTACTTTATTGAAGGCCACTTTTTTGTTAATTTTGCAACGTGAATTAAAGAAATTGCAAGACCATTTATGTAATTCAATTGCCATCCTCGAGAACAGTGAACACTAGATTTAGAATCTGGCCAAGTTAAATATACCATATTAATATGATATAAATGTTATCCAGTGTGTTAATCACAACCACAGAAAGTTGTACACAGGTGCTGCTTAATGCTCCTACCAAGAAAAACCTTAATGTCAAAGCATCCAACATGAACTACTGATCATGCTGCATGAGTTCTGTCAGTGTTCACCAGTACTTGGAGGTTATTTTTCCAATCAAATGGTTAAGAATGACTCACAGTTCTGCTGGTTTTGCATGGGGCCAATAGAATGATCAAGTCGCTTAACATTTCCTTGTGCATGCATGCACAGCTACAGATTGAAATGTCTACCATGTTGGAATTTATGCAGTCATAGTACTTGACTGGTACTCCTTTGTTGAATACTCAACTCCTAACAACTACATTTTTCCATTTGCACGAAAAATCGGAATCAAGTTATCCTCAAACCAATGTACTTTTCAATGTACCATGTTGGAATATTTGCCGCCTTTCGCGAATCAAAATTAACGTGTCAAAAATGATAGTTTGATTATATTGTTCATATTTGAATGGGGAATCCATTGCATGTGATCTTGGGAAAAGAAAGTTCAGGATAATGCTAAACTAAGGATAATTAGGCACCTGTTTGGTGTGTATGGTTCTAGCTACTCATCCATGCTTTATGCTCAACTACAATTCTTCTCAAGCCCCAACTACAATTCTCCTCTCTGCACTAGCTTACTGTGGCCAAATTAAAGCCTATGGGACCATTTGTATGCCAAAGCAAGAGGGTATATTGTATTCATGAACTTTTCAATTTTCCCATTGATTTATGACCTCATGAAGTGTAGTCCAATTTTAACATTTAACATTATCCAAGGAAGCATGCAAAAGTTGGGTCAAAGTTGAAACACATTCATTGAATGACTTTCTTTTGGGGTATGGTCCAATCCAATGACACGATTGAATCTTGAAAATTCAGAGGAATCAGGACTATATATACCCCTATCCCTATCAAAGAATAGATCAGGATCTCAACCTTACCACTTTTAAGCAAGCTGCTGCCTCTTGAAAGAATTCACAGTTTCTTTCCAAGTCTCGAAAACCCGGCCCTCCCCCTCCTTATCTCTCTGTCCCTCGATTTCCCTTATCCCTAATGGAAGCAAAAAATATTCTACCCCTACAGCCACCCACTTATGGAAATGTAATCACTGTTCTCAGCATTGATGGCGGAGGAATAAGAGGGCTTATCCCAGGCACCATCCTTGATTTCTTAGAATCTGAGCTTCAGGTTAGATATATACAGCCACATAATGTTTAATGCCTAGAGAATCCTCCATCCAATGTATCCTTCATTGCATTTGTACTCACTTTTCAAGCATGCACGCTGTATATATATATATATATAAGCAGAATGTTTCAGCATGCATGTAATCTTCTATCATTTACACTGAACTGTTTGTGCATGGTGCAGAAGCTGGACGGGGAAGATGCAAGAATTGCAGATTATTTTGATGTGATTGCAGGAACAAGCACAGGCGGCCTTGTAACTGCCATGCTAACTGCTCCAAATGAAAAGAACAGACCTGTCTTTGCTGCTAAGGATATCAAGGACTTCTACTTAAACCATTGCCCTAAAATATTCCCACAAAACAAGTAAATTTAGAACTCATTTCAGACGAAACTGTACTTTTTATGAGAACAAAGCCAGCTTTCCTATTTGATTATTAGCCTGATTCCATTCATTTTAGTTACTAAAACGAGTTATGTACTTTTTCCAAAATTGCAGTTGTCCACTATTTCCACTTACTACAAAGATCCTCAAAGCCCTTTCCGGACCCAAATACGATGGGAAGTATCTACATAACCTTGTTAGGGAAAAGCTGGGAAGTACAAGAATGCATCAGACTTTGACTAATGTTGTCATCCCAACATTTGATCTCAAACGACTGCAGCCAACCGTTTTCTCTAGCTATGAGGTTGAATATCATCTTCTCTTCAAATAGAATCATCAAGACTGATTATTAGAGACTTCTAGCTGTTCTTATCCTCTCAATTAGGAAGTCATTGCAAATGATGGAATACTAAGATTCACTTTGGTTTCCTTCTTTTATGCACCAGGTAAAAAAAAACCCAAGCTTAAATGCCCTACTCTCAGATGTATGCATTGCAACCTCAGCTGCACCAACTTATCTTCCACCTTATTACTTTGAAACCATAGACCCAGAAGGGAACGTCAGAGAATTCAACCTTACAGATGGTGGGGTTGCTGCTAATAATCCGGTAACTTTCAAGCTGTTTCAGATCCTACCTGATACCAATAATAGTAATTTTAGCATATTTTTTTTTTCCCAGTGAAAAATATAATGCAAAGTACTGGTGTTAACCTGCTAAATTGGTGTCTCTTCCAGGCTTTACTTGCCATTGGTGAAGTGACAAAGGAGATCCTTAGAGGAAGTCCCGACTTCTTCCCTATAAAACCAATGGACTATGGCCGGTTTTTGGTCATATCATTAGGAACTGGCTCGCATAAAGACGAAGAGAAATACAAGGCTCGTGATGCAGCCAAGTGGGGCATACTAGATTGGTTAACCAGAGGTGGTTCCACCCCAATAATTGATGTATTTTCTCAAGCAAGTGCAGATATGGTTGACGTCCATCTCTCTGAGGTTTTCCAAGCCCTTCATTCTGAGAAAAGCTATCTGCGGATTCAGGTATATCATGTTTATTCAAATCCGTATTTCCAGGCCGACGAGTAGGCATGCTTTTATGCACTCGATTAACATGGGCATTGGACATGTTTAATATTTGAATCAAAATAATGCAGGACGATACATTGAGTGGGGTAGTATCTTCTGTGGACGTTGCCACAACGAAGAACTTGGATGATCTTGTCAAAGTTGGAGATGAATTGCTGAAAAAACGAGTCTCTAGGGTGAATCTGGATACTGGCCTCTTTGAACCTACAAATAGCGAAACAAATGCAGAGGCTCTCGTAAGGTATATTACAGATGAAAATGATTTGTATAGTCTAGAGAGTGTGAAAGTCTTCTTTGAAAAAATAGATCCTAAAAGTCCATTTGGTGACACAATTGTTTTCAAGTATTCTCATATATTTTCAATTATTTCCTTCTCAAACAGCAAAACATAACTAAACACTTTTCAATTTTACAGTTTCAACTTTTTTATCTGATCATTATAACTTTCTCAAATATCAAAACAAATACAAAAAGCATTACTGTTTTTAATTTCAGATTTTCAAACAAAAATTATATTCAAATAATTTTTTAATTCTATAATATTTTCATTCAATTTTTTTCTTCTACTTAATTCAATAAAACATCTTAACTCAAACTATTTTACTACTATTTACAGATATACTGAAATATTCTAGATATCCAAACAAGCCCTGAGAATGCCCGAAATTTGCACACTGGTGAGTTTGGATGTTGAAGTGAATTGAGTTGAGTTGAGATGATAAAATATTGTTAGAATATTATTTTTTAATATTAAAGTTGTTTTGAGATTTGAAAAAGTTGAATTATTTATTATATTTTGTATTGG
>QEOT01006203.1:24579-39979 GCA_003123785.1 Pterocarya stenoptera
TTGTTCTTTCACCTACCTAATAAACGCTAACAACAGCTACAACATACCTTAATTTGGGATTATTCTTTTATGTTTTAAGCACCCTCGATTAATTGAGAGCTTAGAACATATTTTCAGATGTGTCTCAATTTATAATATTGTTCCTTATATAATTTGGGTTTAATTCTTGTTTTTTTTTCTTCTCCCAATAATTATTGGTTCTGTTTGTCTCTATTAATGTTTCTGAAAGTTTTAGCTTTAGTTGTCCGATTGGATCAAATGGATGGTTCTTAATTCCTTTAGTAATTAGCCTCTTGTTTGGCTGCTAAGAAAGTAAGAAATTAATAAAGCGATTTATTAGACATTGTGAGCAGCTTTCCGTTGATGGATACGTTAAAGAATAGGAACAGTTTGTGGCCGGCCGGGGGTGTGAACCATGAAAACGATTTCGATTATATATAAATCTTTAGACAGAATTCAAGAGCCAATAATCAATGCCACCGTCGCATTCGATTTCAAGATCAATATCAGTATTACGTACGTACCGATCAAGTTGTTGATCGGTATATTTATGGGTTTCCCTTTTCCCCAGGACCACTACATTAACCAAATAGTATTAATGCAGTACCTGTCATAGGACCTACTAAAATTAAATGCAGATTAATTACTGAAAGAGGTGAAAAAAACAAAAAAATAAGTTAAATCTTATTAATTATTGTTGGATTGATAATTAGAGTAATTATAGATACAGTCGGTGTACAAATCTCGTCTCATTTATTTTGAAAAGAGTACGGTCTATTATAAAAAAGTTAATCTTTTTCAAATAAGTCTTATATTATTTCTCTTATATTTTTTAAATAGAGTGCTAATCATGAGTACTTATATATATATATATACACTCTGATTGTATAAATCATTTTCCTTATAGTTAAATTATATAATTTTTAGTATATTAATGCATCTTACCTTTATAATTTAAGAACCTCAATTTTCACTAAATAAATTGAAAACTCAGAATTAATTAATTATGTTTTTCAAGTAATTTACTAGTGTAAAAAAAATGACCTAGCATATTAGATTTTTATGTAACAAATTAAGTAATGCACTTGAATGACATTTCTTGACATAATTTTTTTAAAGATTTTTTAGAATTAAATATTTTTTTATTTAACAGTTGGAATGATTAATTATGTAACTAATTATTTCTTATATCGTTTGAACATGACCCACAGTTGAAACTTGTTTTTTTTTTTTTTTTTAACTTTATGTGTATATTTAGATGCCATTTAAATATTGAGTTGAAATGAGATAAAAGTTAAAAATTAAATAAATATTATTAAAATATTATTTTTTTAATATTATTATTATTATTTTAAAATTTAAAAAAATTAAATTATTTATTATATTTTATATAAAAATTTTTAAAAAATTATAATAATAAAATAAAATGAGAGTACTTCATAATAAAAAGTACGGAGCTTTAGTAAAAACTCAAAGAAGTTTGATTCTACCTACTCCAACTAATATTCTGGAATTGCACGAGACAATTGACTTGTCACATGTTGATCTCGGGACTTGGACTTGAAAAGGACTGATATCTAATGGTCAACTTGATTGCAATTGCTACCAATTTTTTTCTGCATGATTATTTTAATAATTAGTAGTATGCTTTGTCATTTTCAATCAATTCCAATCTGCTCTAATTTATGTGTTCTTAATTGTTTCTACATTCAGCGATTCGAGTTCCGGCTGATCTACTCCAAACAGGGAGCCACCACCCGCAGGCTGCCATCCGTTTTTAATTAAAAAGATACCGAGTTAATTAAAAAATTCAATGAATGAGAAAAGTGAGTGACATTAACAAATATTATATATTACACAATATAAAATAAATAGATTAATTGAGTTTGATATAAATATGTTTGGATCAAAATAGGTTAATACGATTAACATATAGGACAATTACAGATTTAAAACTCGTAATCAACTCGTATGGCACCAACAAATTCTATATTTAAATTTTATAAATGTTTAGCCTTATATGTCTTTTATTATTGTTGAGAATATGTGATATTAATATTAAAATTTGACTACGTTATATTTCAAACTAGTAAACTTTTTTAGTTAATATGTAATTTTATTTTATAAAAATATTAGTTTTCTTATATATTATTGGTTTGAATACTTATAATAAAATATTTTATTATGAATTCAGTTGTAATTGCCAATTATTTATATAGTTATCTTTGTATTATATATGAAATTATATTAATTAGGTTAAAAAATAAATATATCATGGGTTATCTCAACCAATTTATATGAAACGGATTAAATGAGTTGAAGTCATAAGTTAAATGGATTCAAAAGGGTTAAATGGGTCATGCCCAGGTTAACCCGATAAAAATTAATTACTAAACGAGTTCAATAGGTCGTCGTGTTGTGTCACCCATTAATTAAATGGTCGAATTCGGATTGATCCATATAGTTCAATATTCATGAGTTGACATGATACGTGAATACGAATTGCCACCTTAATAGAGACGGAGTATTTCTTTTTTCAATCGTTCTTTCATATGGGTGATAATTAGGTGATCATGTGATTAACAATTTGAAGTTGAGAAAATGAAAAAAAAATATATATTAACTCATGTTATATATCTTGCAATATCTATTATATTACTTCTGTCGTAATTAATGAATATCAAATCCTAATATTTTGATACAATATTGATTCGATAGGACTTTTCCATGTATATAAATTGATTATAAGAATGTGATCAAATATATAGTAAAAGGAAAAAGAACTGCTACAGCCACAAAAAGATCCCACAAAAGTAAATTCACAAACTGACATGGTTTCATATGATCCGTTAGATCTACTTTATAATAAAAATAACTTTACAATCTGATGTACCATATCAAGTCACATCAGTTTGTGAGTTTATTTTTGTAAAATTTCTTTGTGATTAAAGTATAAGAAAGATTTACAAAAGTTGAAAATGGAATTTGTATATTAAAAAAGTATGGTAGCGTAGGAAACTCCAAACTAGGATGCAGTATGCAATAATTCAAGATCTCTTCAGTTAATATATTTTGACTTATATTTTATATTTACCAACTCATTCATTTTTTAATGAATGAGTTTGAGCTTATTTATCAATTATTTAATTTTAAAAATCCAACTTTGAGTATAAATAGGAAATTGCTATAGACACAAAGAGATTATACAAAAGTAAACCTATNAAAAAAAAAAAAAGCAAAATAATTTTGGCAGTCAAATCTTAGTATATAAATGAAGGATGCAAATTGCAACTTTTTAGTTGAGATCGAGCATCGATCGATGCTTGTTTTCTTACATAGCCATCAAAGCCTATGTTCCATCCATGTTCTTGGCCTCCCTCATATCCGAAACATTCCAACATCTTCCCAACTAGCTGACATTTTCACTAAGCCCCTTGGCCGCCTTGCGCTTCAGTCTTTACGAACCAAACTTGGCCTTCTATCTCGGCTTAGTTTGCAGAGGACTATTAACAATATTCACCCAATCAACCAAGATCAAGATGCAACGGCTACAGACTCATGTATGTAAAGAAATCATCCAGCAACGACTACATGCACACCAATGGAAATAAACAATTCAACACATGTCCAAAGGCTACAAATGCAAAATATGAAAACTTTATCCTAAGCATCGAATCATCTTGTATTGCATTTATAATTTTATATCCCGAAAATCCTTCTCTTTGTAATGTTCACTACTTTTTGTTCATAGACTACATATTGTATATATATTAGAAGACTCTTAATAGACTCTCACGTTGAGTGAGACATTTCCACAAACAACTGGTTCACAATTCTCTTTATGTCTAGCACTTCACATGGGGTTCATATTATTTAAGATAAATGTTTTTCATAACATGAAATTCTAAGATTAAACATGCAAATTGGAATCTCATATATTGGTACCGACAATCGTAGGATCCATGCCAGTGACATACTATTGAAGTTTGGAAATGAAAGTGATGGAGTTAGGATGGTTTTAAAGTTTATTTATTAGAAAAATCTCACAAGTTCAAGCAGTTTAAGTATTAAGAAAAAGATGGAAATATAAAGTGGGTTCTACAATTTTTGTTAAGTATTTAAATAATTAAATCCACACAAGTAATAATAATAGGTACAAAGCTCACAAATTTTTGGACTAAGGTCTTGTTAAAGTCATGTTTCGTACGCCTTTGGGCCAAGTTTCAGCAACTCAAGTTTTCAAAACTTGGGCCTACGAAAATAGAGAAGAAGGCAACTGAGAGAGGGCGGCCTTGGGATTTGAGAGTCTCTGATGCCAAAGTCAGTAAAGTTTCTTGGAAGTTTGTAAGTAAGTAAGAGAGTTCAGGGATCAGAGAGCGTTTCTCAGACTTGAAAGTTGTTATTTTACTAGGAGTCTGGGAGGGCAGAAACAGAGGTCATGTCATTTGTACTATTTTTTTTATCAGAGTCCTTTAATGCGGCGTGACTTTGCGACGACGTCATTAGTGTGGCGTATAACTCGGGTAGTAATGTCATTAATGCGACGTAGTTCCTGATTGGCCTCACCTCACTAGCGTCTTTGGTGGTCCATTAATGCTTCTAATGTCAGAAGATCGAGGGTCCCTCGTACTTTCTGCCCATTACGCAGACAAGTACTCAAAAGCTGGACACTATTCGAGAGGTCTCTAGGTCAACCAGTCTCATTCCCCTACAGCACGTTCCCTTGTGTAGGTAGTGTCCAGAGGTGCCTACCCGTCGGCCGGGCCAAAAGAGTCTACTTATTCTGGGTTGGGCCTTTGCTTCTTGTCCCCGTCACCCTTCTCAAGCTCACTGAGACAGGGGGGAAATCCGTTACAGTTCCCATTAAGTTCATGCCTAAGTTTGAGCGGCCAAGTGTGAGAATTATGCAGATAAAGCGTAACTTACGACAATTATTGTTGTTTAATGTTGTCTAAAATACTTATATATGCATCAATAAATGATATAGAATATATTTATCGCTCTTCCAATTGAGACTCTCAAATTCAAGTAGGAATTTAAGGAGATATTTTCTTTAAACATAAACATGGGTTGGGCCACTAGGTTAGGCCTAACTCACCCCCGAGAGGCCCAGCAGCCAAAGCATAACCGGCCCACCAATCGATATAAGAAGAATAAGGCCCAGGGCCAGCGCTGAAGATGGGGCAACATTTGCTCCAACACAACTTTGCACACGTAAACAGCAGTAGAGTCTCGTCGCATTCGATACCAAATGCAAGCTAGGATCCCAAAGGAGCCTCTGTCCCTAACAGAGTGCACAGATAACGGTCGCACTCACCAATCTGCCACATAGGACGTGACCTAGAGGAGCCACGCCGCATTAAAGCTGACGAGAACACCCTTGACATAGGAAACGGGGCCCTCACCTCAACAAGAAGTATAAAAGTCAAATTCCAGGTTAGAATTATTTTTCACGTATACTTACATACAAAAATCTCCTCTAAAGTTTAGAACACTTACTTAGGCATCAAAGGTGTCTCACCAGCCCCCGAGCCCTCACATTTCTCGTGTGCAGGAGTATCGAGCCCATTGTGCAAAACACGTCGTTAATAAAGTTCATGCCTAAATTTGAGGGGCTTTATCTGAGAGAATTTTGCAGATAAAATGTAATTTACAACAATTATTGTTGTTTAATGTTGTCTAAAATACTAATATATGCAGCAATAAATGATTTAGAATATATTATCTCTCTTCCACTTGAAATTCTTAACTTCAAGCAAGAATTTAAGCAGATATTTTTCTTTAAATTTAAACATGGGTTGGGCCTCTGGGCTAGGCCTGAGTCGCCCCCAAGTGGCCCAGCAACCAAAGCGTAACCAACCCATCAATTGGGATAAGAAAAAGGAGGCACAGGGCCAGTGTGGGAAAAGGTTCAACGTGAGAAGAGGAGACAGCATTCGCTTTGACAAGACTCTGCACATGAAAACGGCAGCAGAGCTACACCGCATTAAAGGGTAAGATACTGAACGCGGGCTGGGATCCCGGCGGGAGCCTATATCCCTAACAAAGTGCATAGATGATGGCCGCACTCACGAACCTGCCACATAAGATGTGACCCAGAGGAGCCACACCGCATTAAAGTCGACGACATGGTACCCAGTACAGAGGACAGTACGCGTACATACAAAAATTCTCTCTAAGGTTTAGAAGATTGACTTAAGCATCGGAGGTGTCTCACCACCTCCCGAGCCCTCACATTTCTCGTGTGCAGGAGTATCGAGTCCCGTGACCGGTGTGCGAAACACGTCATTAACAAAGTTCACGCCTAAACTTGAGGGGCTTTAAGTGAGAGAATTATGCAGATAAAGTGTAACTTACGACAATTATTGTCGTTTAATGTTGTCTAAAATACTCATATATGCAGAAATAAATTATGTAGAATATATTTATCTCTCTTTTATTTGAGATTCTCAAATTCAAATAGGAATTTAAAGAGATACATTTCTTCAAATTTAAATAAGTAGTTGAAAGAATCTTGAGGAAAGTAGGGTTGTAATCGAGCCGAGCCAGTCTTTGGCTTGCCGAGCTTGGCTCAACTAAAAAAACTCAAGCTCAAGATTTTTATTTAACCGTTGTTCGAGCTCGACTCGGTAAACTAAACACTCAACTCGAGCTCGGCTAGAGTTGTTTTTTTGTTTTGTTTTTTTTAATTTTTTGAATAAGATTTAATAATTAATATATTAGATAAATAAAAAATCTAATACTTTTGTACAACTAACAAGTAGAACCTATATTAAATTACAAGATTTTTAAAATTTATAAATAACTAATATGTAGCTATTTGATATTATCCATAATAACAATATATTATATGCCTACATAAATTGTTAATACATAGACATAATATGATAGCATATATCTATTTCATATTTGGTTCCATACTAGTATATGAAATTATTAAATCTAATATACTAATTATTATATAAATTATAAAATATAGCTATGAAGCATGTTCAATTTTTAGGCATAAGTAATTAGGTTACACATTATATATTTAATTATAAAACTGTTATGCTTATGTTATTAGCTAATACATATATATATGTATATATATATGGGTGTATGTGTATATTTATTAATATATGAATGAACTCTAATCGAGTTAAGCTAACGAGTCAACTTTAGCATAAATGAGCAAGCCTTAACGAGCCTTAATCGAGTCAAAATGAGTTTAGTCTGGTATGTGTCATTTACTAATTGAACGGATATTTGCTTTCATGGTCAAACTTTTATTTTCACGAGTCGAGTTTGATTTAATTCTAACCAGCCAAATATCGAGCAGGCTATCGAACAGACTGGTTCATATACAGTACTAAAGGAAAGTAAAATGCAACTAGAAATCATAAATTACTATCAAAGTAGTACCAATTATAGTACTGACGAGATTCGTGTGAATTTATTCAATTTAAATGGCATATGTATGGAACCAAAAATTTTATTAATCATCATGTTACATAGCATCAAATGATTGAAAAATTATTATTTTTATTTATCTTGTAATCATTTAATGTAATATTAAAAAATAATTAAAAATAGATAATTAATAAAATAATAAATACATGTGGATTTAAAGCTTTGGAATATTGGTACATCTGAGTTTTACTCTAGATGATTAGGAATGTTAGCCCAACACCATGCAGACAAAGAAGTCCATTTTGTTTTGGTGCCGTGGGTTGGCCACTTTTCTATCGAATAGAACATTCACCGTGGAACATATTTCATCGAACATTAAGGGTGAGTTTGGATGTTGAAGTGAGTTGAGTTGAGTTGAGTTGAGATGATAAAATATGGTTAGAATATTCTTTTTTAATATTAAAGTTGTTTTGAAATTTGAAAAAGTTGAATTGTTTATTATATTTTGTATTGAAATTTGAAAAAGATGTAATGATGAGTTGAGATGAGTTGGGGATCCAAACGAAGCCTAAGATCTTGCTGGATGCTTATATTGTTGTATATTTTCAAAATTTCTTAAATTTTTTTTTTTAAATATCACTCAAATATAAAAAAATATTTTAATTTTTAATTCTCAACTTTTTCATCTAATCATTACCTAATCAATATCCAAACAAAAACTCAATACAACTTTTTCAAACTTCCAAACAAAACACAAAAACAATACAATTTCTTCAAACTTCAAAATAAAAACAATATTAAAAATTTATATTCAAACAAGTTTTTAAGTTTATAATATTTTTATTCTACTTTTTCTCTCTTATTTCTCAAAACTTAATATAATATCTTAACTCAAACTATTTTATTACTTTTCACAAAATTCTGGAACTTTTACATTTACAAGTGTATATGAGTCAAGTTCAAGCCAGAATATATAAATTTATATTTAGAACTGTTCATCACTTTTTGAATAAGTTTGAGTTTGTTCACGAGTTACTAATTTTGACGAAAAAAATCACTTATCTTATATCTTATAACTTTATCAATAAATTTCAATTTCGACTTATAAAATTTTTATAAATATTTTTTATATAACTTATTGTAAATGTATAAATGTTATATTTACTAGGATTCAAACAATATGTTGTTATCTTATCTTTTTAAAAATTCAAAAAGTAATCATTACTTGTAAAAGACTTTCACATAAAATGTATAAAAAATAAACTAATAAATAAGCTTTGTGGAACTCTGAAATTGAATTTGATCCAATTTGATATCATTACGGGCAATTCCCGCAACCAAACTAACAAGTGAGACCGATAATTTCTTTAAACCTGGATATTAATGACTTAGCCGTGCAACCAAACAAGTCGCCTCTTTCTCACACCAATTGAACACTGTCTCTCTCGCTCCTTTCCCAATTGTTTTCTTTGCCCTCAACCATGGCAACGACAAGGATCTTTCGACAGCGACAACCACAATGTGTAATGGACCCCTTCACAATTGTAAAGAACTGATGTAGTTCGAGGACAGCACCCGCCAAGAACTCTCCAAGAAGAAAAAGAGAGAAAGAGATTGAGAGATTGGGTTGATTGACACTAAATACCGAAGTTGGCCTCTTTCCCAACTCACTGCAGCTACTTCTTATAGATGAATGAATCAGTTACACATGAATCAGTTATGAAAACTATACAAACTTATAACAAGTTCAGCCATTTGATGACTTAAACGACAGCCATGAAACGGCACCATTCCATTTATTCCCACTTACAACTAAACGACACAATTACAAATTGTTGTGTTTAAAACAACCAACACTTAAACAAAATGTTGCATCTTGTCTATTCTTCACTGGCTATTTAAAGACTTCAGCTCTTGTTCATGCAGACTTCATTCCTTATTCATGCTGGCCTCAATCTATGATCTCATCCATCTTTCATAATTCCCAACCCGTAACATACTCTCCCTCATCAAAGCACCTTGCCCACAAGGTGAGGAAATCTGTCATGTAATGACCAATATGGCTCTCACATTGCATCATCAACACCAGCCCCCTTCCATTGAACCAACACATCAACTACTACTCTATCATGAACTTGCCTCATTCTACACTACAAAATAGCCTTAGGCTCAGGAGTCAATTCACCTTGCAAATTCACTGGAGGTAAAGAAGACAGTGAAGAGTGATGTTGACCCAATTTTTTCTTAAGGCTTGAAATATGAAAAACTAGGTGAATAGAGCTGGTTGGTGGTAATTCTAGCTTATAAGCAACATGTCCCACTCTTTGAACAATCTGAAAGAGTCCAAAGAAATGAGGAAAAAGCTTGAAATTTCTTCTAGCCACCAAAGATTCTTGCCTATAAGGCTGCAATCTCAAATAAACCCAATCTGCTATGGCAAACTCCCTTTCAGTTCTCTTCTTGTCAACTTGAAACTTCATCCTCTCTTGAGCAGTAGCCAAGTTACTCTTAAGAGTAGAAGAATCTGATCTCGATTCTTCAATACCTCATCAATAGATTGGTTAGCAGTTAAACTAGGTATATAAGATTGCAACTTTGTTGGAGGTCTACCATACACCACCTCAAAGGGAGTCAACTTAGTTGAACTGTGAGGAGTGGAATTATACCACCATTCAGCCAGGGTCAACTAATCAAACCATAACCTAGGCCTATCCCCAGAAAAACTCCTCAAAAAATGCTCAATACACTTATTGACTGCCTCAGTTTGACCATCACTCTGAGGATGGTAGGCAGATGAGTAAAAAAGTGTCACTCCTTGGAGTTTAAAGAGTTACTTCAAAAAGGAACTAGTAAAAGTTGCTCCTTTATAGGAAACAATGTTCTAAGGCATGCCATGCAACTTAAACACATTGTCAAAAAATAATGCTGCCACTTTAGATGCAGTAAATGGATCTTTCAAGGCCATAAAGTGTGCATATTTTGATAATCTGTCAACAACAGCCATGATGACAGAAAACCCTCTAGAGATTGGCAAACCCTCTATAAAATCCATAGACAAATCTGTCCATGTATTTGCAGGTACAAGAAGAGGCTGTAAAAGATTAGTAGGGTAGACATGTTCCACCTTATTCCTCTTACACAAATCACACTCCCTTATATACTGTTTCACTTCACTTTTAAGGCAAGGCCAATAAAGTCTTGCCTAACTCGATGCAATGACTTATAGAAACCAGAGTGTCCAGCAGATGGGCTAGCATGGACAAAATGAAAAATTTTCAGTTTCAGCTCAGGATTATTAGGTATATAAATTCTGCCTTTTCGAAATAATACCCATGCTTGATAGAAAATGCAGAAGAGGAAGGAGGAGAACCTCCTTGTAATACTGCCAACTGTTCTTGTGCCTTCTGATCTGAAGCATAAGCTGGCTTCAATTCCTCCAACCAGATTGGAGTAGGAAATGAAATAGCAGTCATTAATGTTGTGTCAACTGAGGCTTCCTTCCTTGACAAAGTATCTGCTACTTTGTTTTCAACTCCCTTCTTGTACTGAATTGTGAATTCATAGCCTAACAACTTAGAATTCCACCTTTGTTGAGCATCTTTTCCCACCTTCTGTTCCAGGATGTACTTGAAACTGTGGTGATCAGTTCTAAAAACAAAAGCAGCCCCTAACAAATAAGGCCTCCAATTTTTTGCAGCAATAACAGGTGCCAACAGCTCCTTCACATAGGTGGAAAGCATCAAATTTTTACCCTTGGGAGCTTGACTCAGAAAAGCCAATGGCCTTTGACCTTGCAACAAGACAGCTCCTACTCCCACTCCACATGCATCACATTCCACCACAAACTGCTTATTAAAGTCAGGTAAGCATAAAATAGGAGGACTCGTGACTGCCTTCTTCAATTCCTTAAAGGCATTAATTGCTGCCTCAGACCATTGAAAAGCATCTTTTTTTAACAAAAGAGTTAAAGGTGCTACTATTTGACCATATCCCCTAATAAACTTTCTTTAATATCTTGTTAATCCCAAGAAATCCCTCAATACTTTAAGAGTTTTTGGAATTGGCCAAGACACCATTGAATCCAACTTCCTTGGATCAGCTCTTACACCTTCTTTAGAGATTAAATGGCCAAGGTACTCAATTTCTGAGCAAGCAAAGTGACATTTTGATCTCTTTGCAAATAACTGATTGGCCTCCAGTGTCTTCAAAACAATAGCCAAATGAATTAGATGGGATGCCTTGTCCTTACTATAGACAAGAATGTCATAAAAAAACACTATGACAAACTGCCTAAGAAAAGGCTTAAAAACCTCATTCATCAATGCGTGAAATGTTGAAGGAGCATTTGTAAGGCCTAAGGGCATGACAAGGAACTCATAATGTCCTTCATGACTCCTAAATGCAATTTTTGCTACATCCTCATCCCTCATTCTAATCTGGTGATAACCAGATCTCAAATCCAACTTGGAAAAAACTGTTGAGCCAAAAAGCTCATCCAATAACTCATCAACAACTAGTATAGGATACTTATCCTTAACTGTAGCCTCATTAAGCACCCTATAATCGATGCACATTCTCTAAGACCCAAACTTCCTCACTAATAACACAAGAGATGAAAATGGGGTTTGACCGGGTCTAATCACACCAGACTTGAGTAACTCAGAAACAATCTTCTCTATTTCTATTTTTTGAAAGTAAGGACACTTGTATGGCCTGACACTCACATGTACAACATCCTTCTTAAGATTAATCTGGTGATCTCAAGCTCTATGGGGACGTAAGGTAGTAGGTTTATCAAAAACCTTTCCAAACTTCTACAACAACTGTAGTATTTCCTTCCATGGTAATCAAATTGCATTTTTAGATCTGTGAAATCCCAAAGTATTGGCCCAAGTGGTGGGAGCCAACTAACTCCCAGTACTACATCACACCCCCCGAGAGCCAATGTAAAAAAATCAGCAACAAATCTGGTGCCTTGTATTTGAATGCCAACCCTAGTAGCTTTATGACTACTATTCAAAACCTCACCATTAGCCACCCTGACTTGCATAACCTGCCCTTGCTATACCTTCAACCACATCTGCTCATCAATGCAGTATCCACAAAATTGTGGGTGCTGCCAGAGTCACTTAATATCACTACCTTCTTTTTATTAATATGCACCACCACTCGCATAGTTTTAGTACTTGGAGATCCAACCATAGCTTGTAAGGAAATGGAAGATATGTCTGCAGATTCAAGTTCCTCATGTATCTCTTCAACAATTAATTCTTTCTCATTTGTATTGACACTACTTTCACCCATATCCATTCCATCTAACACATAAACTCTTGGCCTATTGCACTTATGACCTGGTTGCCGTTTCTCATCACAAAAATAACATAAACCTTTCTTTTTTGTCTCTTGCATCTAAGACTCATTTATTTTTTGGTAAGGCAACCTAACCGTAGGCACCTTAGGGTTTCCCAAAACAGAAGCCCCCACATTAGACTGCTGAGAATCACTAGCATTACCTCTCCATGACCTCTTTGTACTCCAAACATAATGCTCTTGGATTTTTGCTAATCCAAAGGCATCATTCAAGGAGGAAGGATTCAACATCATTATAGGCAATCTAACCTCATCTTTTAGGCCACTTAAAAAATAGCTTAATTTGTTTCTTTCAGAAATTCCTTTAATACAATTGGAAATCAATTCAAACTTAGCTTTATAAGCAGTAACAAAATGAACCTGTTTCAAGCATGCCAATGCCCCCATACGATCATTATAAGCATATGAACTAAATCGAACCTGTACTGCCTGAGTGAATTCTTCCCAAGAACGAAAAATTCTAGATTCACTTGCGTTCTGGAACCACACCAAGGCATCATCGTCCATGTGAAATGAAGCCAGAAAAATCCTCTGACTAGGAGGCACTTGATGATACAGAAAATACTGATTTGCTTGATAAATCCAAGCTGTAGGATTTTTTCCACCAAATTTTGGAAAATCCAGCTTAATTGGCCTAATATTAGATCTGTCACCCATGTTTCTGCAATAAACTTCCTCTATACCATCGTCTGTTTCACCAACTCTCGATTGGCCAAAACCTTGCCCATCTCTTGTATTATGTGCATTACCTTCCAACTGAGGATTGCAAGAAAGCTTCGAAATGTGCTATAGTAATTCAGTAAACTTCCTATCCTAAGTTTCTCTTTCCAACCTTGTTGTTTCTTGCTACTAAGCCAGGACCGCAATAGCATCCTCAATCTGCTTCTGTTGTCGCTCTTGTTGTTGTCGCAAATGATTCACAGAATCAAGGATCTGTGCATATGATCTTGTTCCTTCCGCCATCACTGACAACTTATACCAATTGTAATGGACCCCTTTACGATTGTAATGAACTGATGTAGTTCGAGGACATCACCCTCCAAGAACTCTCCAAGAAGAAGAAGAGAGAAAGAGATTGAGAGATTGAGTTGATTGACACTGAATACCGAAGTTGGCCTCTTTCCCAACTCACGGCTACTTCTTATAGGTGAATGAATTAGTTACATGAATCAGTTATGAAAACTACACAGTCTTATAACAAGTTTAGCCATTTGATGACTTAAACAACAGCCAAGAAATGACACCGTTCCATTTATTCGAACTTACAACTAAACGAACAATTACAAACAATTATGTTTAAAACAACACTTAAACAAAATGCTGTGTCTTGAGTATTCTTCACTGGCTATTCAAAGCCCTTGTTCATGCAAACTTCATTCCTTATTCATGCTGGCCTCGATCTATGATCTCGTCCATCTTCCATAATTCCGAACCCGTTACACGGTGTGAGTCTGATGATATAATCGCCCTTGAAACAGTAATGCTGGGGTTATGTTCTTAATTTAGCAGAACTTTTTCCTCACTGGCTAGCTTTAATATAGAAGGGACCAAATGGTGGAGAAATCAGGTTTTTTTTCATTTGTTTGGTTATTGAGAAACGTAGGATAGAAAGAAAAAACATTTAGGGCACGATGTTTTACCTTACTGTGTGAAGCCATTAGATTTGACTAATTTATTTCAACTTAATTAACTTGAACAATATATATATATATTTATAACCGTGGATGTCTGGGCCAACTTGCGCGCATCTCGACTAATCTCATGAGATCCTGAAGTTAACGACCAGGTAAACCTCCAGTGGTTCTAAGGAGACTCGAACTGGTGACCATTGGAGAACAAACCCAAAGCAAGACCAATTGAGTGACCTCTTAGGATTGATTAACTTGAACAATATAGTTCTAGCAGAATGAATATACAATGTCTATCTAGACATACGAACAGCGCATGGACTTGAAATATTATCTTCCCTTGGTCAAGGAGTCGTAGGTTTGTTAATTTATCATGTAATTTGGAAAGGTATGTGTAATGGTCGATACCTTGGATAGTTTAATATTTTTCACTTATGAGGATGGTTGGATTTTGGTTGGAAATAACAGTTAGGACTTGGGAGATTTTGGTACCTTATTTCTCTGCTTTCGTGTGGCTTACCAATATATACTGCATGTAAATATCCATGAAAAGAAGAAAATAGTTCATGTAAATTAGCATGCCAAGTTTTATAGTCTTCCTAAAGCTTTGAGTAGCTTATTCTCTTCCTTTCATATTGGTGGCTTCTCAACTAGTGGACTGTGTGTTATAGGGATGTGGTACACATACGATCTATTGGTTGGTCTGGGTCATCATGCTTTTATTTGGAGGTTGTGATCTCCTATAGTTCCTTTCGTGCTGAGTGTGAACCACAATTTTTAATCTGTACAAGGATTGCTTGCCCTATGTTCTAGCCTTTTTATTATTTGTCTCTAGCTATGCTCAGGATGATCTGTTATTTGTGATTTTTTTTTACTACATAGCTTTCCCGCACAATAATCAAGCATGTCTAGCATGCAACCACCATGGGTAAGTATTGTACGTATATTCAATCTAGAAAGTAGTCAATTCATCAGTTTGTGCAAGCAAATTTGCAGTTAAGTCTAGTATA
>QEOT01006207.1:0-27349 GCA_003123785.1 Pterocarya stenoptera
TCTCTCTCTCTCTCTCTCTCTCAAGGCATTTCGTTTTACCAGATTCTTCAGTGTGGACAGCTTCATGACAAGGTAAGGTTAGGAACAAGTACTTTAGTTCATCTGGATTTCAGCTTCTCCTGCAGGTTTTGGAAGCTCCAATAGATGAGAGAAAAAACATCATCCTCTCTACCTTAATAATTAGCAGCATTGTCTTTTTGCTAGGTTTTAAGTAACACCGTATAACTTTGCATATAATATTGGTCATTCTTTGAATTCCATTAACGTTGTAAAGGATGATCGAAGCCCAGAAACAACATCAACAACAACAACAATAATAATAAAAAAAGGGGTTACTATCTCTCTTTGATATGAGTTTTAAGTTGTACGTGTGGCGTAGGCTGGTAGCTAGGTACGTACTTAGTAAGCATGGGTTTAGTGGAAATTTATTCTCTTTGTTTTAGTTTACTTTTACGGAAAGGTTCGCAACCTTTTTTCGACATTAATGTTGTCATATAAATGCAACCTGGGGGTCTTAGCAGAGCACCCAGAGATCTAGCAACTAATGATTCTCAGGATTCGAGAGATTTCAATAGCAACTTCAGATCTTGAGGAGGCTAGCTAGAGAAAGTGGAAACTTTGAAGCTGCGGCAGATTATTTAAAGATGAAGATCTTCTCTCATTGAGATGCCCCAGCAGGGAAGCTGAACTTGTTGCTTTGAAGGGGGAAGAGCTAGACATTAACAAAAATTATATTATATATGAAGCCAAAGTAGCAAAAGTTGTTCACAAAGATTATTACCACATTATTGAGCTCAATGGTGATGGCAGAAAACTAACAATAAAGCCCTCCCACCATATAAAGAATATAGATTGTAATTCTGTTCATTCTCTCTTGCCGCTATAGAGGTTGACCTCCTCTACTAAATTGCAGGCTCGTAGGCAGCAAGATCTCTCTTCTCCTTAATTGTGATCGCTTATGCTGGTATTGAAAACTTCCACTGTAGTCTATACTAACAAAATATGAAGAAATTGTCTAGGATACGACCATTTATATGATTTTCTCTTCATGTATACGTATATCCTTCCTGAGTTTGGAGGAACAGCTGCCTGTCTTTCAGAAGCTTGCAGTCAACAGAGCACTCTCATCCTCACCACACCGCTGGTGAATGTCCGAGATTCTTTCAACAGGCTTGCAAATCCCACTGCACTTCCAATCAAATGAAGCAGCACAGATGTTTCCGGCCTGCGCCTTCCACTCACAGTCTGCAGGAACACATCATCAGGATACACTGACTCTTACCGGAAAATCCATGCAAGCAGCAGTTCATTTTTTAAAATCTACCTTCGCCCTTCTGAAAAAATTGAAATTTTAGCACCATAGAGCTTGGCGCAGTGTTTACATCGTGAGAACATACCATAGAGCATATGTATACTAATCAGGTAATCTTAAGTTTAACCTTATGAAATAAAATTAGCAATAATGGAAGGGACCGAGAGTTCTATGGTGTCTAGTAAACCAGAATCAATTCTCGAGCATATTTGAATTTTGGACCAATGAATTGGTAGATTATAACAGAGTTGATGAACTGGTAGGCGAAATGCCAAACTTCACATAATTGTTTCTTCCTTGTACTGAAAACTAATACCTGCTCCAACCTACTCAAGTTTTAATTTAAAATGAAGAGACAGTAAGAAAGCATAAAAAATGATCCATAATTGGTACCAGTAGGTGACAATAGAGACTAAAGGAAAGCATGATATTTGTGAAGAAAAAGTGTTTCATTGAAAGCAACAAAACTATTTTAGAGCCACACAGCAGCCACAGATTAGACGTGGCAATTCAGTATGTTGAGCAGAACTAAAAGCTAGACAAATCAGAGAGAATCAATTTTCTAACCCAGAGCCCGGTCATTTCACAGACTTAATGGGTACCTAGTAATTACAATAGATGAACAAATGAACATGTATTCAATAAATATTAGTAAGATTACCTGACAGAAAATCTAAATTTCTATTCAAAATAAAATTAATATGTATTCAATAAATACTTAGAATAACTTCGAGTTATAGATAAGGTATGGGACTAAATAAAATTACTATATATAATTATAAAATAAAGTCTGTTTAGATTTTTTATAATGCATGCAACATTGTCCATTTCCTAACCAGTGTTTTATTTCTTCATAAGTTTATATACACCGAGTGGCTATGGGTTTTAGAAATAAAATTCCGAGTTGGTCCAGGTTTTAAAACACAGACATCGTGATAAATTCCTTTGCCAAAAAAAGATAAGAGTTTTCACATCCAGTATGCACATATTTTAGGGGTGTAGAACCGGGCCAGATTTTTTTCCAGTCAGGTCCAAAACTCGGAATCTAGGTGTATCTGGGCGGTTGAGAGAAACCCGGATCCGGTTTTATAACCCGGTTATCCATAACAGGTCCCTTTTAAAAAAAAAAAATTTCATGCTTCCTATTAGTTATGATGTGAAGAGTAGTAGCATTGTATTGGTCTAATTAGTTATGATGTATTATTATTTATTTTTTTCTTTGTAAATTAATATTTTGCATTGTTATTTATTTTATTTAAAAAAAAACTTTTAAAAAGTGTTTAAATTATCTTTTTAAAAAAATCTGAGCAATTTAAACATGATATCATAATTTTTTTTTTTTTAAAGTGCTATAAAAATATTTTTTAAAGTTTAAACAGTTTTTTTTTTTTTAAAGTATTAACAAATCCGGTTACAATCCGGATTTATAGCCAAAAAAGGGAAAAAAATCCAGATATCCGGATTGAATCCAGTTATCGGATAACCACCCGGTTTTTAGAATCCGGATCCGGTTATGGCCGGATATCTGGATCCGGATCCGGTTGCACACCCCTAACATATTTAGACAGATTTTTCATTTGTGGAAAGATATTGACAAGTTGCTTTATTAAAAGAAATGCTATTCAAATTGTAAAAAGTGGTTGCAATTCCTCAAAAAGGAAAAGGAAAAAGTAATTAAGCGACAAAATGAAACTTTACCTGGAGGTGTACCACAACAAAGTCTTCTATCGTCCACATGCTCCACATCTAAACCAATTAACCAAGATCCTAATGCAACATCTTCGTTGGCATATTTGTGCAGTACATTCCTGAGATTATTCCAAACAACATTATCATCTGAAGATTAAAGATCAGCTCATTCAACTATAACAAGCTCTGTGGCATCGTAACCACCTGTTGGCTGTCAGCTCATTCAATCATAACAACTTCAAATTTTCTTTTAACACAAAAAGTAAAAACACTGAAAGCTTACTGGTTTATTGATATATACGTAGCCAAATCTTTTGAGATACCATATAATTGTCCTGTCGCATGACGGAAATAGCGGTTTCCCACCCCGCCAAATTTCCAATACTCTGGTTCATGGTATCTCACTCCCCTGTTTCAAAAAAGGACGATGAAGAAACCAGATTTTTATCCTTTACAATATATTCAGCTAGTTAAAAAACAGAAAAATCAGCTTACTTTCGAGCAAGGACAGGACCACACTTCATGCAGCCAATATAAACTCGAGGTTTTATACGGTGTCTAGCTAGAATCATTCCAAGTGTAGCTGCAGTATAAAAGTAAATAAACTCAAATGAGGTTTTTTTTTTTTTATATAGAATAAAAGTAAATAAACTCAAATGAGGTAAAGGACCTAACGTATTAAAAAGAGTGATGTTATGCACTCAAATAAATTTCTCCTTATTAGTAAACTCCAGATAGAGCCAATCGTGTATTTCAATAATAGCCTCTGTGAGCAAATTTTGTGTGGTTCATGCAAAAATGCTTAATAATCAGAATCTAGTTTCCCTTATGGTTAATATTGGAAATGTTTTTAACATGGATAATAAATTTGAAATGAGTAGGTATATCAACAAAACAATTTTGCTACATGGACATTATTCTCACCAAAATGAACTATCCATTAAACCAGTAATCACTACTGATGATCTAACCAGTTCAATTAATCTGAAGTGAGTTTCTCCGACAACCCACTTAGTGGAGAAATTGATTCTTACATGATTATAAATACTTTGAACGCCACTATTGTTGCTATCAATCAATTATGACAATTACCAGCAGATAAAATACTTAGTACATAGGAATCAAAACATCAATGTTAGAGGACCATGAAAATCTTCTCCGGTGTAGATAGCAGCAAAAACAAAAACATGTTAACCCAACTATTTCTATATGTGATTTTTATGAATCAAGTGTTGATACACTTTCTATACCTTTTTTTAGCAATAGACTTCTATTTTTAGCTTGTTTAATAAGCAGCCTAGTTTCTATGTCACACTTTCTACGTCTTTTGAAGGGAAAACAAAAATTTTGTAGTGCATTGTTTATGAGACTTATGACCTTTCACTCACAGAAAAAGGAATCATCCTTCATTTTCAACTGGTTTTTCTTCTTCTTCTTTTTTCTCAATAATTTTTCTGTGGCTGTGTTTTGAAGAAATAAGAACGATAGCTACACCACTTCTATAAAAATCAGAATACTCATCTCAAGAAACGTAGATCTTATAATTCTTATTTTGAATAGAAAACTAAGATATATTGCAAAGGAGTTTTTAGTATCTACAAATCACAAATCCAAGATGAATGAAAATATTAGGGAAAACTGAACTTTCTCACCTAAATTTACATGTACATCATCATCAACTTTAATGTAAAATTCTGCATCCCACAAGGCAACAGCGGTTGAAAAATAAGTCTTTGTCTTGGCTGATAATTCCATGTAGCCCTCTACATGGTCCTGGTTTCATATAATTAGCAAACAAATTTGAAGGCCTATTAATATTTCTAATAAGTCTATTTTCACACTAACCAAATTTCAAATAACTGGTAGTTTCAGTAGCAGTTAAACTTGTCCAACAAGGTACAACGATAAGCTCACCAGCTGCAAGAAGTCGGCATGCAACATCTCCTCTGCTTTGATTGCTTTATCGAGGATACCACCAGAGGTCGAACTAATGGAAAAAGAACAATTATTAAGAAATCCATGTAATTTACTCTAGTTCATGCATAGCACCACCTTAAAGTAAAATTGGCCAATTAAAGAAAATGCAGAGCACTGCTCTACTGAGGCCACAAACTTTGTGTCTTATTATTGTAAAAGAACTAGCCAGGCTCAGCAGCATGAGTAGGTAACTTAAAGAATTTCGGGAACATGAATAGATGGGGAACAAGTATATGTGGCACTAACTGGCAATAGGTATGAAGCCGTATGAAGATCACCTGTGACCTATGACAAAGCGTATCACTATGCCCTTCTCTTCCTCCAACTTCTTTCTCTTCTCACCTAGTAATGTTTAATCCATGAAAACCCATTGATCACAGATGAGATATGACAAGAAAATAGAATAGCATATAACAGGTTCTCAATTTAGAGAGAAAAAGAGAGATCTGGAGCCAAGTTAATGCACCTTGTGGCATCCAAGTAGCACGAATAGAATCTCTTCGTTTGCGGCTACTAAAAGCTGTGTTGATTCCCATAACCATAAAGTATTTTCTTTTCATATTTGTTTCAATATTTTTCAAGCTTCCTGATATGGAAAAGCCATCCCTTGCAGATCCATGTGCTGCCCTAGCAGCTGTTGATTTCAGCTCCAATTTTGGAATTGTCTTGTCCAGTTTCCTGCATTTCAAATACAGCAATAAAGTTTCCGTGTAGGTCAATGCAGAAGCATATAAGGGAAATTGAGGCTAAACAAGCAACACAGTAGCATGTTAATAACATGCTGTGTCCTTAACACTTACCCTATACTGTCATAGCTGCTTCGATGTATAACGTTCTGATGAGGCAAGAAAGTTAGCGAAAATATTTTTACAAATATAAAATGCAGGTGATTAACATTAAGAAGCAAAATTAACTCTTAAGATAAACAAATCATACATAATGCTAAGTATGTAAGAAAGAATGATCCCAGAAGCAACTAGAGAGAGTTTCAATCGTCTTGGTAACCAAATTTTCAAGGATAAGGAATCAAATGGCATTTTCAGTAACCCACCACCCAATCCTCTTCTCCCAAAACTAAAAATGAAGTTATCTGGACTTCCAAAAGCATTCTGTACTAGAAACAACATTTCCAAGCACTGTGGTCTCGTTATAAAGTGATTCGTCAATATAAAAGCCATGGCATAGTAAGACTTCTATTGATGCATGACATGGCTCATTATTAGAAGTTGCTGAATGAACTCACAAATTGTGGATCACCATCCTCAGATTTTATGTTTATTCGGGCATCTTCAAGTCTTGATGTCCTTGCCATATCTTTAGTCTCAGGCACCATCCACATCCTGATACAAAACCTTTTGATCAATATCACTTGCATATGCATAAAAAATGCATAAAAAACAGCTGCCTTTTTTATATGTAAGTTACCTGAAAAAAGGTAATAAAAAGATAGATCCTCTTAGCAACTAGATTTTTTTCCCCTATTTGAAATAATAATAGCCTTTTATTTATTAAGGTGGAACCTGGTCATAAAACATACAATTATAGGACCGAAAAAGCTAACAATAAGAAAAAATAAATTAATCCCATAAAAAAAGAAAAGAAAAAATAAATTAATAAGCCTGAGAAGCAGTATTAAATATAATTTTTAGTCCAGATATAAGGGGGAAAATAACGTAATTTTGAATATCAGATGTTTCCATAATGGACCTAAAATGACAAGCACCTCCATCAGTTCACCCTACTCCAACAACTTGGCCTGGAGGAGTTGAATTTATATTCAGTAATTAAAACGATATGAAGTAGATATTTTGAACTCTTTGCAATTTCGCTACATTTCATGCAGGCAACACTCTCAACAGCTAATGATAGAGATACCAGGATATGTCACAGTTTAACACGCACAGAAAATTGGGAAGAAAACGAAGTACTGGGTAAAGGAAAAAAATGCAAAGGGACAGAATCGGTTATTATGTGATTCCAAAACACCCACATTCACAAACCACACATACTAGACTACACAGATAACATTAGTTCACTAGAACACTCCTCAATGAAATGCAAAAATTACCCGATTCACAAGAGCGGCCACTAAAACAAGTTAAAGACATACAATCAAGAATACTCTTCGTATTTATTTCACAAAATCCACGCTTTCCACCCTTTACTGATACCCACTCGGTGAATTTCATAATCCAGCTAAAAGCAACCGCTTCAGTGGCTAAAAAGTGGAAAATTATGAGAAACCGAAACCCATTTGAGAAAAAAATACCTGTCGGTGAAGAGCATTCCAGCACAGAAGCTGCCTAAGCACAGCAAAAGAACCCAGTTCCGAGGCATAACATTCTTAGCTAACTCTCCTCCACCCATTCCTCTACTCTTCACAGGCATTCTATTGATTCTCTACACTCACTTAGCTCACCGACTCCACCAACAAGACGATTTTTTCTTTTTCGTTTTATATTTTATTTCAAGTAGAGACTAGACAGTGCGACGAACCCAGAGACAAAGGTGAAAACTTTCAGTCTTTTTTTCACCCTTGCACACTCTCTCCCACCTTCATAGGCCTCAAAGCCAGTCAAAGGTGCATAGCATACGAGTGAGGAAGACGCCTCTATATTGCACTTCAGATACCGATTTATTGAACCGTCCTTTCTCTCTTTTAACTAAACGGTTCTGTGTATTAATGAATAGTTTATATATGCAAGTTCAACGAAAAACAACCACCGTTGCATGTAAAAGATGGTAACTGTGGTTTCATTAAACCTCGTTTATTTTTATTTTTTTTTTTAAATGAGGTGAGATAAAAATTAAAAATTAAAAAAATATTATTAGAATATATTTTTTAATTATTTTTATTTTTAAATTTTAAAAAATTATAATAAATAAATAAGATGGGATGATGTAAATTGACAAATTTTATGAAAACAAACCAAAACGTGATATATATAAAATACATATGAGGTTTAAAACTGTTAAATATATACATATGTAACCCTCCTTATTACAAAAGATAAATATTATATAAAATATAATTTGATGTGATGCGTGGTTGAGAGTCTTGAGACTCTTTCTCTTTAAATCATGTTAATTCATGAATTAATATAAATTTAAACTTTATATTTCTTTATTAAATAATTTTTTTATATTTCTCTTTTTAGACTTACCAATTCTTATTACAAGTACTGGACAGCAAAATGTGCATATTAGATTATCGACAGAGAAAAATGTATATAAAATTATGACACAAAATAATTCAAAAATATATGATGTAGGAGCTGGCAGATGTTTTAACTTCTGACGTTAATAGCACTGAATTATCACGAAAAGACAGGTCAAAACAAATAGCACTGAAAAAGGTAAAGATTACTTGTTTCGACGAATAAAAATTAGCATTCCTCGGTTGGGAAAGGAAAGATGGACGATATGTCACACGCTTCAATATTTTGGTTATAATTTAGACTACGAATATTAGAATCACACGTATGACTTCAATTTGAAAAAGGAAAATATTAATATGTTCACTCAATTTGGTACTTCTATTTAATTATTGGTCAATTTTTTTTTATTTAGTGATTAAAGAAGTGATTTTAAATATATTGATGTATTTTTTTTATTTTTTAAATGTATTTAAATATGTTAAAAAATGTGAAAAATAAAATTTTACCCTGATCAAAATGAGGCCGTAGAGTAGCCGGATCCTTTGAAAAATTCTCTTTGACGTGCACGTTGTGGTGTCTGGCGGTCTTTGTTTCGATCCTAAAATCAGCAATCTTCCCCTCTAAATCATTATTTTAAGTTACTATTTTCATTTTAAGTTATTTTTCTTTTATGATAATATTTATTTTTAATAATGATTTTATTCTGAATTTTTGCGAGATATTTATCTTATTCCGTGTTTTATTATTTATCCATAATTGAATTTTTTTTTTTTGAACTATTTAAGTCCGACTTTATAGGTTTCATAAAGTATTCAATTATTTTTAAATAAACCATAATTTCAGTGTTTGTTTTCTATTTACATTTTTCTTTATCTCCATTTCTAATTTATGTTATTTAGCTAGCCATCAAAATAATTCTTATACCGCTCTAACATCAATACATTTGGGCCGAATTTGATGGCTCTAATTAATTTGCTGAAGTAAATGTGTAATTAATTGCTAATATGTATACCTCATATATATAGCCGTCCAAATTTCTCATGCGATATACGTTTTGAGTTGAAAATCTTGGTCCTTTTCGCGAATTTATCTTCTTAATTTCTTTCTTTTTTTCTAATACAATTTTGTAGTAAAATGATATGATTCTTGAGTCTCGAGTGTATCATATCATATTTATCGGGAGCAAGGTTTATATATTTGGACAGACCAGTTATATATTTAACTTTATGTTGATAACAAAATACATATTTTGTTGACCAAATTAAAAAAATCCGAATTCCAAGGACTAGTACTTCAACAATATACTAAAATCATCAAAGATGTGCCAAAAAACCAAAATTTATTTTTATCAATGATTGAGAATTGGGTACATACGTAATTAACCAAACTGCATGGTGCAACACATAAATATAGACATATGCATTAATCAATTATCGTGTTAGCAACATATAAATAAATAAATGCAACATTATTCAGTAGTTCAAACTTCAGACCCTTGGACCAATTAATTAAAGCGTGTGCATGCCAAAGGGAAGTCACTATTACTCAGGTGCATGGTAATATAGCCTCGAAAGAGTGGGCATATGGTACATGGAAATTATTATTTATACTTATAATTTTTATTCACATAATAATAATTATGACGACTTGTCAATTATTGATATGTTAAAAATTATAAAATTTAAAATTTGAATTAAAAAAAAAGTGATAAAATGAATCTTTTACTCTACACATATAATATTTTACATAAAATTATAAATAGACGTAGCACTATTGTTGATAATATATTGACTAATGTTAGGTAGAGTATTGAAATCTCTTCAGATTTTGAAATCCGAAAATCGTGCTTTCAGTGTACTGTACTTTCCCCTTTTCATCAATGTCCAGGCTGGGGAAATCCACCCACATTAAGATGGCCCCATAAAATTTATAATTTAATCTCTATATATACACCACTCTTATAATTTCATATTTGGTATATGAAAATATTGGATTTAATAATATGGACTTTAATATTAAGCTTGTTTATAATATGGATCCCAAGCTCAAACAGACATTATTTAATTAGTTTTTTATTTTATTTTTTATGATTGATCGTATATACAAATTAAAATGGTTGAGATTTATCCTCGAGATTTTACTGAAGAAGAAAAAATATATATTTTAGATTTCAAGAATAGCATTATGAACTTACGTTCCAAAATATATAGATTTTATATCTAGTTTGTAAAATAAAGTAGGCAAGTCAAAATGAAAGATGATTTTTTGAAAGATCATTTGATTGTTTATATTAAGAAATAATTCTTGAAAGTTTCACTATATATATATAGATGATAATGGATGAATTTTATCATTCCAAAAAATACTATCGTACGTCAAGCATAATTTGAAGAAAATGATAAGTTTTTTTTTTTTTTTGTAATTTTGTTTGTCTATTATAAACTATAAGAGTTTTTGTGTTAAAAAAAACTCTTTTAAAAAAATGAATTTATAGAATAGTTATAACTTACTGTTATGGAAGTGTTTCACATTACCACGCACACGATCACCTGCAAACAAAGGGAGAAGTGGCTTGGGGTGCCTAGAAATGACTTAGAAGATGATCTCATTATCATACCTGAGCAGGTATAAATAGAACCCACAGTGCCCCTTTTAGGTGTACTAACTGCCTGATCTCTCAATTGAAATTCAAGTGACATTATATGAACTTCCCTTACCTTTCGAGAGATGTTAACAGATGACAACTTATTCGAGATTTTTAGAATGATTATCTTAGTAGGCTGAGTTCTCAACTCAGAGCTTGTTGACCTAGGTTTGGATTTAGGCCCAAAAGGCTGTCCAGTGGGCTTATGAAAGAGGAGGGAATTAAACCCCTTCCACTTACTATTTAATTTAATGTAAGACTTAATTAATTATTTGTTTATATGATATTTTATAAACATGCAAATTAAAAGACCATATATATATATGTATGTATTTAGGTGGCTAGATTGCAGGTCTCCAACACATAAGATCCTAGCTATTTCTAACCTTGTTAATGACTATATATGCGTAGTACTAATGAAACTAGCTACGGAGTAATTAATTAGGATAACAAACTTTAAATTGAGGAACTGTGTTTAATTAAAAAATGAATGCACAACCCTAAATATATATGGAAGAAGCAATAAATTAATTAAATATCACTTATATATATATATGACCGATTAGTAGACATTATTGTGAGTTCTTATGACAAGTGTTAACGTCTAATATAGCGCAACACTTTGGAATGGGAGGAAAATCAATTTCCGACTCCGTAGAGGTTGTTTTGGGTCTCGATTAGGTTGTGATGAGCTCCTGGTGGTGGTCCAGTGCAGCTATACAATATCCGTGTATTCATCCATTGAGAATAGTAAATGAATGCAGAGAAAATTAATAGAGAGAGATACATAAATTTACATGGTTCGACACTGGGCCTACATTCACAAGAGTTCGGAGAGGAGAGAATCTACTATAATATGCTTATTTACAGTCTTTCATGGTTTCTGGTCCTCACTGTACAATAGAGATATGAGTTCTATCCTCTCATTGGAGTTTTTGTAGTGAGGTTGAAGAAGGTGAAGTCTCAAAGAAACCTGACCAAAAGTCCTTGAAGTCATATGTGTCCATCTCTTTTATCTCTTGCCCCATTGTTTTATGTCATTTTTCTTTGTTTTATGTCACATCACCATTTTTCCCTCCCGACACTCTGCATTCCCTTGGCCTTTTATCTCCTCATTCCCTCTCTTTCTTCCTTCCTAATAAGTGTCTCCATTGTATTGAGCCTAGAAAATAATATGGGTTTGTTATATTTTATCGCTTACATACAAGAAAATTAAAAGAGAGATTAGGTGGTCCTGTAAATTATTGGACAGGGCAGTTGCTCAACTTGTGAACATTAGAGGTGGTTATTGAAAGAGGTAAGGAAAAAAAAAGATTGATATTCGTGTCGGCAAAAGGGGATAAGCAGCTACACGGGGGGACCTGAGAATCTTTGAATCTGTGTGTATATATATAGTATAGATACTAGAAAATAAGGAATCTGTCCATGGAAGAGCAGCATCAGGATTCTCTTTAGGAACTTTACTCATTATTGGTGGTCCCTAGCAGCTTATTCGAAGGAGATAGATAGATTTTTATTCTTTAAAATATGTTTGGGGAAGATTATGTACGGATTGCGTTTGAATATTGAAGTAATTTCAAATGATTTATAAATAATAGTAAAAAAAATAATAAATAATTTATAAATAATAGTGAACTGTTTGTAAATAGTAGCCAAACACAACCATAGCAACTTTTTACGTCCATTCCTTATATATATATATGTGTAAAGATCTCATATGCATCCAGTAATAAGAATAATATTACTTGGCTATTTGAAACTTATCTTCCATATGGTTCTTTTGACGTGATATATATCATCATGTAATTCTACGTGATTTATTAAAAAAATTAAAAACACAAACACAAAAGGCATAGAGAAAACCTAGAATCTAAGTATTTCTCTTTTTATATTTTCAAACACATTTTTTGTTTGAATATATGTTTTCTAAGCAATTTATATACAGGACCTGTAATATGTATATATATATATATCAATTTTGATATTTATATTATAGGTAGTAGTACTTATTTGTTTATCCGTTTATTTATTGCAAAAGATGAATTGGATCAGTATATTATTTGGTCATAGAGAGAGAACTTGGACATGCATTAATATATAGTTCCACGTTTCACCATGTTTTTATTAACTTAATTGATATAAAACTCACATGAATATGTTAATTAGTACTATCTACATAATTTTAATTAAACAAATTAAGGAACTCTCATTCGAGAAATAAAATTCGAATTCCATTGTATTGGAAAGAAGTCACGCTTAATTATAAATTGTTAGGATCGATTATCATCGAGGGCCATGTATGAACAACGCTAGCTAGCTTATAAACCTATATAAAACTACAAAATCTTCATCTTTATTGATTTATCTCTGTGTATGTAAAACATTGAATCAAATGCATGCAGTAACCTAAACAAGGCTTGAAAACGAAGATGCATGCATGAGAGGGATCGAGAACGTCGTACCATGCTGGATGGTCATGTTCAAATGCAAGCCAAGCAAATCAAATGCATGTATTGTTTGCCGTACGTCGACCTAACTAATTTAAGATAAACAACAAAGTACCACTCGAATGCAAGGTGTTTTTCTGTCACCAGATCAGAATCACATGCATTTGAATATTGCATTTATAAATTTCGGATGCCATTTAATTTCATCAAATATTCTGTCATTTAAATAATGAAAGAAGACATTTTTTTTTTTTTTGGGTGGGGGATTATAATATTATTTCCTCATTGTGCCATTTGAGGGCTGAGTATTCATATTGATTTCTCTATACGCAAATACAAAATCACATATTTTGACTTTATCATTTAAGAAAAATACTCACATTAGATTATGTATTTTTTAGTCAAAATAATAATAAAATATTATTTATTATTATTATTTTTCCTAAAATTAATTAATTTATATATATATTTTGCATGCAATTAGCATCCACTACATATATTTGGCATTAATAGTATAAATATTATAATAAAAAATATAATTTTTTATATATTATATTTAAAATAGAATAAAATGATAAAAAAAAAATATAATATATTATAATAGTAAAATGAAGGTGAAGGTGAAGGTTTTATTGTATTGTTGAAGGAGGGAGATCAAGAGGAAAGGATTGAGAAAGAGAGAGAGGAAGGAAAGAGAAAAAATTAATAAAATAATATTTAAAGAGTGAATAGTACGTATCCGAAGGTGTATGCTCCCTTCCTCTCCTTTTCATTGCCTTTTGAAACTCTCCTGTGGTTGTAGGGCTGTAAGAGCAATGACGTAGGTAAAATTTAGATAGTGAGTTGAGTTAAAATAAAAGTTTAAAATTAAATAAAATATTGTTAAAATATTATTTTTTAATATTATTATTATTTTATAATTTATAAAAATTAAATTATTTATTATATTTTATATAAGAATTTAAAAAAATTATAATAATAAAATGGATAAAATACTTTTACAACAGACACTAGTTTCACGTGGCGCTGCTAGTCAGGTTTGAGTTGGCCAACTTTTATTTATTTTTTTGTTTTGTGGTTTTTGTTTTTAGATTGTACAGGTACGTACCTCTTGTATTGCCCCCTTCCTGCAGACCACATAAATCTTGCTGTTTATGTCTGTTATTATTGTATGATTATACCCCACTGTAGTTATTCTAATTATTGTTGTTGTTATATACATTTTGTAAAGAAGAGAAGCGTCATCACTGCAACAAAGCAACTGGGCATGGGGACCTCACCCTCTCTCCTTTGGCCAAAATGAAAAATGAGGGAATAGAAGAAGCTGTCTCCTACCCACTGTTAATCAGTGATGTATTATATTATTTCTTCATTAACATCTAATGGAGGACTAAAAAATTCGTGATACCTTGGGAAATCAAAGCTGAGACAAGTAAAGAAATGTAGCGCCGAGGGTGAGGTCTGGTGATGTAATGTTCAAACTTTCAACCAGTAAAACAAAAGGGGATGTCTAATTAAAGAGGACCATGAAATAAGCATGCATGACAGTGTTGTTATAAGACCCTTAATAAATATTGAAAATTGGCCAAGAGATGTTGCAGTAGTAGCAAAAGAAGATAGGAACGTATGAAGAGTAGTACCTAATTCATTCACTTTTCATTTTCCTGATGCAGATGCATTCGTTTGCCAAAGCACAAATTCTACTCGACTAAATGCAGACAAAATCTCAGAGGCCGCCATTGCCAATGCTTTTTCCCCCACTCCTGAAAAACATTCTAAAAGGGGCAGCTCTGACTTTTTTCAAGGGATTTTCCACTCGCCCCAGTACATCACACACTCTATTACTAGCAAGAATTAAACTTAGAAACAGAAAAACAAAGATTACGTGGGAACTTTGGCTCAGAATGATGATAATTTGATGGTGGTAATGGCACGATATGATGATGATGATGATGGATCGTGTTGTAGTAGCAGTGGTGAGCAAGTTACTCGAGGAAACCCGTTTTTGTCAAGATGGCATTCCTCACTTTGCTAAGATCTCTTCCTTTGAGTGTCCTTCCAACACCTTCACACACAGAGAAAGATGAAATCTGGCTCCTTGCAAGCTTCCTAGCAATCCATTCATGTGGAGGGACCATATCACCATCATCATTATCATCAGCCTCATAATCACCAACACCATGATAGTCAGCATGATCATCATTAGCAACACCATTGCCAGTACCATCCCCATCACCCACCCATGAAGCATCCCTAGAACCCATTTTGGCACCTTTCCCATAAATCTTGGACCAATCAGGAATGTCCATGGGAGCTGAGGATTGTTGAACCACTTTGGCTTCATGGGTTGTTGGAGTGTTAACCCTTGGGATCATCCTTGGGACAGAAGGGAGGCGCCATGCAGAAGAAGAACCAGAGGAGTAGTCTTTGGATTTCCTCATCATCTTGCAACTAGAATCTTCCCTCTCCTTGAGAAAACCCCACACATCTTCCTCTTCAAAATCCTCGTCTCTAGTTGTGCTCCCACCAAAACCACTGGTCTTACCCATGATACCATTCCAGTCCGTCATTGCTAGTTGCTCTAAGAACCCTGAAAAGCTCAAATAAGATGAGCACGAGAGAGAGAGTGAGAGAGAGAGAGAGAGTTGCGTGGCAATAGAACCACCTCATCCAATATTATTAATGTTAAGGAAACAATTTCTGGTTGATAATGAGATAAATCTGATATTTTTTTTCCTTGGGAATAGGAAGGGAGAAAGGTGGAAGAGAATAATATCAGGAATCTACCTTGCCTTTGTTTCAATACCCTCCAAAAGAATCAGGGCTTTTCACAGATTTCTCAAATTGTTACTGTGCGTAACCCAAAAAACCAACTAAGACACAGCAAGAGAAGCTGTGGAAACCCTTTTCCCCGGCTCGAATACCTCCAAAGAAGATCACAGATATCAAGGGCCTCAGACTCAGAATGGTACCTTGCAGTAACAGAGAGGAAAAAGACAACAAAAGCAGATGTACTGCCTATCATAAAATCTCAAATGGAAAAGAAAAGCAAAAGAAAATTACTTCTGTTGATAATAATCTCAGTTCCCCCATATTTCTAACTTCTTACCTGGAAAGGCCTCTGTGAGGTGGCTTTATTACAAAAATCCAAAAGCCCACAGAATAGAGGAGCCAGAGCAAGCAGAAGAAGAAGGAAAAGGAGGGTGTTGTGGCATTGAGCTGACCCAGGAGCGGAGTCTAATCAGAGCTTTTCTTTTACCACATATAGAAATAGTCGAATGGAGAGAGGACTTCTTGACATGGTTTGATTCCTATATATTCTCTGTTCTTTTACCCTTTTCTTTTAAAATATTTCTGATATGAACAGTGAGTACGTGTGTATATATATATATTAAAGTTGAAGATATGATTTGGATAATGAGAAATAAATATAATTTTAGATAAAAATTAAAAGTTAAATATAATATTATTAAATATAATTTTTTTAATATTATTATTGTTTTAAAATTTTAAAAAATTTTAAAATTTTATTATATTTTATATAATAATTTTAAAAAATTATAATGATAGGTTAAATACTTTTACTGTACAAACGGGCCTCAGGAAAAAGCCTGGCTTTTGATTGGGAAAGGTGGAGAAGAACGATTGGTCCGATCAAACGTCTCACTGATTTCCGCAACCTTATCTCCAACTCACTCTCTTCCGGATTACCAGAGAAAAGGCAGAGTGTGTGAAAGGCTGAAAAATCTCTCTCTCTTGTATAGTGTGTGTGTGTGTGGAAGTGTGAAGCAACTTTTTTTTAAGGATGCCTAGGAGGGGGTGCTTAAGGAGTAAAGGCACCTGGTTGGGTAATGGGTGATATTGCCTTGAGAAATGTGGTGGGCTGCTTTGGCGAGAGGAGGATTTAACTTCTTGCTTCACACTTCAATGCTTCCTGGGTTTTGGGGGTTATTGCGCCCGCAGAGAGAGAGAGAGAGAGAGAGAGAGTTGTGAATCGGGTGCAGCAAATATAGGTCAGGAGGAGTGGGAGGGTGAGGAGTCTTCTCAGAACTCAAATCGTGGGTGTCTGTTGGACAATGACCCGAGAGGGCTGTGTGGGTCAACGCTTCTTTTGGGTTCATGCAGAGAGCTCTTATGACATACCACATCTGAGTATTTATCTACTTCATTATTATTATTATTATTTAATTTGAATTGAGGGCTGGGAAAAATGTTCCCTTTTCAGTATTATTTAACATATTGTAACGTTTTCTACACTCTTGGCCTTCAAAATCCAATAGTTAATACATGTATATAATTTTTTTTTGCTCAAAACCCCTCCATACTGAATTCAACATTGCCATGCTGCAGCATCAAGATCGAGAATCGACACGCATGGCTCTCGGTATTGCAATGGCATACAAATTAATGGGATATTATATGATCTAAAGTCTAAACTCTTATTCATTATTCCTTACAATTCTTAGTACGAATATATATATATGACTATATTTCATGTATAGTAAAACAGTGTTAAACATTTCGACTCAAAAAATGTTTTTTTTATTTTTTTTTGAAAAGGACATCTCATTGATAAAATAAATTAATTACAGAGTTTATCTAACAATATATTACTTGAGATAATCTTAGGACCCTCCTCAATCATTACAATCTCACTGGAAACTTAACTTAGCTAATGATATGCCACACTATTTCCGATCTTGGAACCCATGACACCTTCCAATTTGCCCTCTTTTAAAGCATTTCTTGTATGTCTTCCACAATTTGTCCAAACCAATGCCAATTTCCACTCTTAATGTTCACGGCCTTCACAAGCACCTGTGCATCACCTTCAAAAATAACATTACCGAAATTAAGTTCACTACATAATTCTATAGCTCTACACAAAGCGAAACATTCGGCTAAAATTGGTTTTGAATGAAATGGCTTGTTGACAAACAGCGATGCCAATATCTCTCCTTCGTGATCACACACAATCACCCCAATTCTCATTCTCCTTGCACCTTCATCAACTGCTGCATTCCAATTGGCCTTTAACACATTATTATTTAATCTTTATTCTCATCATGTCATATCAGCTTTTCAAGAAAAATGATATAATCCAATTAGTTTTTTATAATATTCTTAATTATGATGGAGAATTAATATCATAATTACATTTCAAATACATTTATAGTCACAGTAACTATAATAAAGAATTAAATTTTATAAATCAATAATAAAAAACATGAACCAAGCTAATAATCCAAATGATACACCATGCAGGATAAAATATAAATTATCCTAAAGAATTTAATATTATTACACCTGACGATCGATCGTGCTATATATATATATATTAAGCTAGCTCAATACTAATGAATTAAGCACCTAACTTGCTTTAATTTACCGTAATATAATGTATACTTGCACGACATCTTTCTCGGATAAGACGTTTCTGCATCAGAAAATTAAGTAGTAAAATGGTATGTACCCATTTCTTGATTTGTCATTCATCGTATGCTACACTTTTTAGCAACATTTTTAGTGTAGTTAGATGGTTTGTCACTTCCAAAGAAACATATGTTCCCATGAAGATGAGATAAAAAAAATTAGGTCATGTCTCTTGTGGTTTAAGAAACTGATCGCGTTCGCTATATATCTTTGGTTAGTTAGGTGATTTGAGATATTTTAGATTATTTCATTATTATTTATAAATTATTTATTATTTTTTATTACTGTTTATTATTTTTTATTTATTTATAGATTATATGAGATATCTCAACATCTATGCATAGTGTAGAGCGTGACATGCATTTTGTTGGTGGCTGTCGGAAAAGAGCACCAGCCAAAGTTGGCTCGTGGATTGGTAATACAAGTATCGAAGAATTATTACATTAATTCTGAATATGTTTGTACTCATAGGGTTTGTGATTGGACAGGTCAGTTTAATTCCATATAGGTGGTGAGTAGCCATCCCATGAGACCTGTTTCTCTCTCTAGCTATCTCATTCAGCCTTTCTACTTTTAGAGCTATTAAAAGATACCTATCACATTTATGCTGTATACAATTATTTTTGTATATTTTATATCAAAATAATTATTTTATATTTAAAAAAAATTGATATAGTCAATTATATTAATAAAATATTTAAAAAAATACATAAAAATAACTATATATAAAATTTTTGTTTTTGAAAATTGGTACATATATGGCTAATAAATCGTTTTAAAATCCACCAAACGGTACTATAGGATTTGTTTGGGGGAAGATGTAAAGAAATCCAGCTGCTGATTTGTTTAGGACTGTTTGGGGTTCCATTAGTATTCTTAAAAAGTATTTAAATGATGTTAAAAGTTCTTTAATAGAATACTTAAATTATTTGAGTGTTATATATTAAAATATTTTTTTTAATCTCAAATAAGATAGAAAATAAGTTTAAGGATGTTTGTATTTTTTCGAATAATTCAGAATGTAGTTAATTAAGTTTTAAGAAGATTGTCAATGAGTAAAAATATCCATACAATTTTAAAATAATTACAACTCTTAAAATTTTAAGGATATGATCATAATTTAAAAAAAAAATCAAATGAGCGTCATTTCTACCTCAAAAAATATTTTTTTAATTTGTTTTTAAACTAATCTAACGTTTTTTTTTTAAGTGCTTTAAACATATAACTATTAAACAGAACTTTTTAATAGTAAAACTTTATACTTAAGATAAAAGTTATAAAGGATAAAATTATAAGTTATATTTTCTATTGCAATCTTAATATGCACTTGGTACAAAAACCAGTTGCGGTTGGATGCATGTTACTGGGGGTGGCATGATGAGATGAATTCCTTTTTTATGAGATAAGCGAGTGATAACTCCCACTAAAGGGAGATCAGATATTTTCAAACCAAGCCTTGTCGTTGCAAGGCTTCCTTGGCGGCTCTTTTGCCTTCAACAACATTTTCTGAAGTATATGATATAGACAAGTGTGACACATGTATTATCCATAGAACTAAAACTTGTGCCAGTCAAACTAAAAAGCAGATAACACTGATTGAAAAAAATTAAGGATAAGGATTACCCACCCAAACGAAAAACCCCAAGAAAACTTAAACAGTCAACATTAGAGATGTCAAATCATATTAATGGATCATGTCAAGAGATATATATTATATTATATAGATTAACTCTAACTTGACTCGTTAAGCTTATCATATCAAATCTCAAATCCTAATACGATCATTTAACATAACGGATCATGTCGTTTTAACTTGTTTTGACCTGTTTATGTAAATGGCGAAATTACCGTTTAATCTAATTAAGTTTAGCATAATTTTATATAAATGTTAAAATTACAATATCTATAAAAAATATATAACTAACTACAAGTCTAAAATTATAATCTAAACAATAAAAATATCGAAATTAAAATCCCAACAATTTTATTTTTAGGTATAAGGGTATAATTGTAACTTTAACTTTCTTAATGGGTCATAATAGATTATAACAGGTTAACCCGTTATCAATCCGTTAAGCAATCGTGTTTAAACGAGTCAACCAGTTTTGACTCAAATTCGTTAAGCCTAAATCATAACCTACTTTTATCGTGTCGTATTTGTATTGGATTAACGGGTCGTATCACATATTGCCATCCCTAGTCATCATTTCACGAAACATATAACAGTAATTCTAGTATTCAATACAAGCTGAGGTTCAGCTAAACGTAATGTAACACCTAACTCAAACCGCCTATAATACGGGTCGTTTTGATAAGTGAATTTATCTTTCTCTTTTTCCTTTCCTTTTGTCCATGACAGTTTCTCAGTTTTATCCTCCCTGTGTTTGTCTTCTTCCCGTTAGTTTTCTTCTTACCATCTCATCCACATTCATGCCACTCCATTTCAGTTTTTCCTCTCCACAATTACCTTTGCCTAGAGGGAAAAGACTACCTCACAAACTCTCTCTCTTTCACTCTCACTCCTCTATTTCTCTGTAAGTTTCCACTGCCCCACAATCCAGCCACGTTGAAGTCTAGCAACCATGTCTTCTTCTGCAGCCACCACGTCGCTACTGTTTTCCTCCCCAAAATTGCCAGCCTCCATCTCACGTAAGCTTCCATCACCAAAGCCAAGCCTCTCCTTGTCGTCGTTCCTGCACCACCACCAAGTTGTTTTCGTTTCCTCCCACTGCTCCGCCTTGGTGCAACATCGAAACTCCTCCACAACACTACCCCTGCACCACCAAGCCACTTTCCAACTCCAGTTGCATGTCTTCACCATCGCGGAAGTCCAACCCTCATGCATCCACTGCACGAAACCACCCAACCGATAGCCAACCAGTCGCACCTCCTCATTGACTCCACACCATGACAAGCCCATATGTAACATCACCTCCACACCATCCGAAACCCAGCCCCATGTCTCCACACAGCACCACGTTGCAACCTTCACCCACTACACGACAGTGCCACGAGAAGGCTAAGAGCCACGCTGCCGTAGGAACCATCCTGCGCCATGAATCTCAAGACACCATAGCCACATCCAAGCCTAGAGAGCCTCTGTTTTAGGAATCCAAAACAGAGCAACAAGCACCACGGACAACCACCTCTCTTTCATGCCGTTGCCACCGTTGCTATCAATTGCTAGAAATAAAGCCTCCCACGCGTTGGCCAATTCCTGCCGTGGCTCCTTCGTGTGAGCTCCTTTGATTTCTCTCACCCAAGACCCCTCTACCTTTCAGTGAGCTCTCTCTCTCTCTCTCTCTCTCTCTCAGAGTGCTCAGCCGCCCAACTCTGCCCGAGTCTCCATCGCATTTTCCTTCCTCGATAAGCCCCTGTCGCAACCTTCATTCCCGAGTCTCCATCGCATTTTCCTTCCTCGATAAGCCCTTGTCGCAACCTTCATTCTTTCGAGCTAGATGCCTCCTAATTTCAAACTTAGAAATAAGTTTCCTAAGCTTTTGTGGGTCTTCTAAATGTAATTATGTTGATGCCCTTATTATTTGCCAAAAAGAATATGTTTTCTTTTTAAATAATAATTTTTGTGAATTTATGTTGGCCCTTATTTTGGTTGGGCTTCATTCTAAGATCAACCTGTCATTTAAGTGGGCCTTTATCATTGGGCTAAGCTTGATCTTTAGTTGAAATTTGTTTTGAGTTAAGATTATGTTAAGTGCATATTAAGTTGGAGATGTATTTTACATGGGAGAAACGCTTCTGACCGGCACTTGCTGGTTTCGCCCCATCAACAGCAACCAATAAAAAGATGTCATCTCGGCATTATATAAGATAACATGAGTTTCACCACATGTGATTTCTACTAGAATGAAATACCCTACAGAAGAAATTTTTTTCCCTTCCCTCTGCCTCTCATACCTAACAAGTTGTCTTGCCACCACCAACAGAAGACCACCACCTGCTCTACCACCCGTTGCCACCACCAGCAGACGACCACCCAGTCCGACGTCTAGCCATTACTGCCCTATTTTCCTAACTAGACGAAGAACCTACTGCTGCCCGCAAACATCAAAGCATCGATAATTCTAAAAAATTAGGAAAGAAAGCATTGGTATATCTTCCAGGCCGGCCCATTTGTTATGGCCTTATGGTAACAGAAAAAGAAAGAAAGTGTCGAGCAAGGAGGATAAGTGATGCTTATCCCAATCAAAAGGGAAACAAAATCATTGATTTTCTTTTTCTTTTCCTTTTTCTTTTTAGGGTGAAAATCTTTCTACTTGTTTTATAGTTTATACACCAAATATAATAAAAATATTTACAATAGATATTCTTTCAGAAACTCCCACTCCACTCCACAACACATTCAGTACATTGCTTCTGATTTACACCTAAAAACGATGTTAAAAAAAAGGTTGGCGGCGGCAAGCGATGAGGTTCACAGCGTCGAGGGGTGAGACAGTTCACTGTATCGAAGGGAGTGTTGAGGGATTTGGGTCCCAAGATTTTGTATACCGTACTGGTATTTACCGTGCTGGACTAGTAACTTGTACGAGGGAGATATGTGTTTCATACCGGGTCAAATACCGATCATTGCAGTGTGTTTTAGTCAAAACCAACCGGTTTTCGATGTATCGGCCGGTTTTCGATGCATCGGCCGGTTTTCGATGCATCGGCCGAAATTTTGTATTTTCAGTATATTTTTATAATTTTCATTCCAATTCTCACATCTAAAGGCTATTTTCTTAATAGCTAGATTGAGAATTGAAAATCAAATCCATACTCTCATTTTTGTGATGAAGATGAGTGATTTTTTTTCAGTAGTTAGATTGAGAATTTAGAAGTATTATTAAGTTTTATAAATATGTATTTTAACTTTTTAAGACTTGCATTAATATTATTTTGAAATATAATTTATATATATAATTAATTTATCTATATTAGACTATTTCAAAATGGTACAAATATTTTATTATAGTACTTTAATTGAAATGATCATCTAAATGGTATTCAAAAATTCAAAACTTTGTCTTGACCTATGAACAATCCAAAGTTCCTACGAGTGAGAAAGGGTACCAGAGCTTTTATTATAATACAACCTGATCAAGTCTTCACCTTTTATTAAACTCACCAGGATCTTTGTACCAAACATTGTCAAGGGTACCAGGTCTCCACGCCTTCTTCATTGTCTTCTTTAGGACCTCACGGTTGAAATGTTTCTGATCAGTGAAGAGTTGCATGAACAAGCATTTTCCACCACATAACGCTACATCTTCTAATTGTCCAGATTCCACCGCCACTTCATTATTCTCCAGCTCAGTTAGAGACAACTTCTTGTATAATTCATGTAGTTTGTCATCCATCTCCCCGAATCCCAGCTTTCCCAGCTGTATGAACCAGCTTACAGACTCAACAAAGAAACCTCAATACTGCATAAAGCAGTGAGAATGCCTCTACAGGCCATAGCTTACACTTTTCAAACCAATCAATAACCCAACGAAGAGTCCCATGAAACGAAATTCACCGAACAACATTCGAATTCTCATTAGTAGAAATTGAACAATGTCTCACTTCAGAATCAAATAAAACCCACAATTATCTCTCGTAAAATAACCAAAACTGTTACATTGGATGCTATCAATATCAACCACCATAACACAATCCATTGGAGCTGAGAAAAGAGGAACACCACGAAGAGCCATGCATATATTCCACATAATTATATGCACTGCCGTAAATAAACGTAAAACCAATTACCTGTGAGAAATGCGTGATTCTTCCATGAGTGAAACGATTTGAGCTTGAAGTGGCCCCGCTGATTTAACACTGTTCCGCAACTGAGTGGCCTCTGTGCTAGAAAAGACACCTCCTTAACTCTTCTTCTTCCGTATTATGACCAAAATTTAATCGGCAAAAAACCATCATCTGATTAATCCCAGTAGTTGATCTCTCTCTGAGTTTGTGCATCTCAAAATAATCAAGTAACAACAAAATAAAGATCTTCGAAAAAAGGACAATGCTTTAGCTCCCTGTAAAACATCCCATGATGGTGGTCCTGATAAAAAAATTTATTTATTTATTAATTTTTTTGAAGTATTTTTTTTTTTTAATAATGGTGTGATTTTTTCTTAAATGTTAAAGGAGATTAAAAGAAATATATGAAAAAAAAAGGTATTTTAACAGTCTAACAGCAAAAGTATTGTCCTTTGAATGTCAGCAATACGCATGGTATTTTGTTCTGTTTTGATTAAGTACAGAATTAATTAACGTTATGCTTTCATTTTGACCGTTGATACGTAGTCAATTGGTTTCGATGGAAATTTCGAAGGTCAATACAATGTTGTATTGGTATTCATTGTGGGCTTCGTTGTGGGATAGTGAAATTTGAGGTATGTTTTTTAACAAAAGTTTTTTAAATGGGAGCTAAATATCTCGTTTGCATTCAGAACTCACCTTAATTTATCTTAATTTATCTCATTATTATAATTTTTTTTAAATTTTTATCTAAAATATAATAAATAATTCAATTTTTTTAAATTTTAAAATAATAATAATATTAAAAATAGAGTCGTGCCACTTATATACTCCATTTGGGGCCTGCGTGTGCACGAAGAGGATGTTTAGGTAATTTTACTATAATTTATTCGAATGTCAAAAATACCCTCACTTCATCTTCCTCCCTACAGTCAGAACTCCTCACTTATTCTTTATCGAGTAATGCTACTCATCATCCCAACTTCCATCATTCTCTCATCATCTTATGATGTAGTATTATATGATTGGAGATTATTTATTATATTTCATTTGTGAACTAATCATGTAATGCCACGTCATGAGATGATAGGAGGATGATGGAAGTTGGAATGACGAATAGATTTTTCCTTCTTTATCTTTCTTCCAAACTAGCACACAGGTCAGATCAGAACACAAGCCCAGCGTAAATATTCCAGACCTGATGTAGAACAAACAATCCTGATTCCTAACATTGTTAAGAAGAACCACTCATGACCATTTTGCAATGTATATAAGAAGCCAGATTTCGAAACTACCCTTCAATCAAATCTTTTTTTCCAGTCCCACAGCTTAGGAAGCAAACATAGAAAGAAAATTGCAAAAACTGAAAACATAATGAGAGGGAAAAAAAACCCACTAAATAAATAATAACCAGGCAAACTGAAAAAAGCGACGGATCAAGAAATTGGGTTTCATAAAAATCGAGAAGATAATGACTTTTGGCACCCAAAAAAAATACAAAAATACAAAAATGCAAGGAAGAAAATAAACAAACTAAAACACATTGATTAAATAAACACCCATAAAAAAAGAGAGATACATATACGAAACTTACTCAAAGCCGAAGAGAACAACGGAAAAAAAAAATGAAACTTGTCCAACCCAATTACATGGCTTAAATGCTTCGAAACTTGTCCAACCCAATTACATTGATTAAATGCAGCACTAAATTGAGGATTCGTAGAGCACTAGAGCCATGGTTGATGAAGCCTCATATGCTGGTGGGGCTTCAATGGATTTCGAGTGATGGGGTTAAGGTTTCGAAGATTCTGATAGGGGGAGGAACGAAATGCTTCGCAGGGAGGGGAGGGGGGAATCGAGTCTAGGAGGGGAAGAGCTTCATTTCTTAATTGAATTGAAACGAACCGTTTCATTTCGTGCGCACGGAGGCCCCAACGGGGATTGCATCTAGAATAATTCTTAAAATTAATACTCTGTTAATATTTTATTCAACGCATCTCAAACCATCTCATCTCACTATCTAAATGAGCCCTAGTGTAACACCACTTTGCTAAATATTTCCTTTTCCATAGGAAAACAATCCAAAGGACTCGAGGCTAAACAAATATGCATGCTAAATGGCCCACTTTGTATACAAACACTGGCGCCAGTTTAACTCTTTTTTTTTCGTGTTAAAGATCCTAATTGAATTGGCTACTTCCCCCAATCTTCATTTCATAGTTGTACAGAATTGAGGCCTGAAATTCCATAAGGTTATAGGAGTGCATATGCTGATTGCTTAACTCATCGAGACGCGAGTTTCTAACATAGTGTTTTGTAAATTTTGTTGTGCCTCATGCTCTTCCTTGTTTTAGATGATTGGAAAATGGGAAAACGCTTGGGATAGTACCAGTTTTACTTCTTCTTCTTAGAAACTGAGATGACAGTCCATGACTCCATATAGAACTTATCAATTTAGCAACTGATTTACAGCGGCAGTCCTTGCGGCACCCATGTCAGATCTCGCCCCACGATAACCATGTCACTCCCAGCGCTAGCCGTTGGGTAGATAAACCATTCCCATGGTAGCCATGGGGGAGGAGACATTGCTGTTGGCATTGAGGTGTGGGACGGACAAAGGCGTTGACTAGGGCTTTTGTGGCTGAAGTGGTAAGTTCCATATGGACTGCCACCTCAGTTCATAAGGGATGTACTAAAATTTGGTACTACTGCGAACAGCATTTGAAGCAAAAGTCAAAGGAATCAAGTTGGTGTGAATTTCAGATTTCAAAATACAGTGGTTAGTGGCATCCTCAGTTCATTGAAACTCATTTTGGGCGCCATGTATCACAGCAGCCATTTGAGTTTTTGAAAGCCGTAGGCTAAGTGAAATTACACTAACAAGAACAGACGTAGTTTAATATCAAGTGACCTTGGAAATCACTAAAATCGGCAATTACAA
>QEOT01006207.1:50923-74447 GCA_003123785.1 Pterocarya stenoptera
AGAGAAGGACAAGGAATACAGAAGCTTTCAGATATCAATTCAGATTTTGCTGAGAGCCACTAGCTGGAACGATTTGTGGCTGTTGATCATATAAACAAGAAAAAAGGCCAACGCCGAACAGAAGACATATCAATACGATAAACTTCCATAAAAAAAAACGATAAACGTCCCAACGACCCATCAAAGTTTAAAAACTACCAGTCGTCATACGCTTTCTCAACCACTTGTAGCATTGAATTTGATCATTCTGCTGGGAGCTGTATCTTATCGACCCATCTCCATCACTTGTGCAGACTTCTCGATCCTGGATAACGATGGGAGATCAGGTAGATCATACCAGTACTACTACTCACGATAACAATAATGAAGAAAACTCTAAAGGTACGTAATTTAATACCATACCCATTTATTTCAAACCTGCAGATTACTTAAATTCTAGTTTTATTTCAGTCGGGATCGAATTATATATATATATATATATTACCTCAAGGCAACGTACAACGTTAATATATGTTCTTAATTTCATTTCAGAGGCGAAAAGTCCGGATTCCCCCGAGCTGGAATTCTCAGAAGACGAGGTGGCCCTCATTACTAGGATGTTCAGATTGGTCGGAGAAAGGTACTTAATTCCTTGATTCTAACCCTGATGACTTAATTGGCTTATTTTCTCGCAGCAAATTAATTAAGTCCTATATATATATATCATGAATATATATATCATGTTTGGGATTGGTAACATGTACTTGATGCAAGGTATATATATAGGTGGTCTCTAATTGCTGGGAGGATTCCTGGAAGAACTGCGGAAGAGATTGAGAAGTACTGGAACACTTCAAGACACACATGATGATGATGATCTTCGAGTACCTCGAGCGGAAGAAGCGGATGACTCGGATCCAAACGTACGCCAAGACCTACAATTAGTTTATATGTATAATGGTTTGCTGTAGATCATGCCTGCAATTAGTTGTTGCATGCATGCTGCTGGGTAGAATATCTTTAATTAGACGTGAATTGATCTTTTAGGTATGTATATATATACGTACCGAGACTACATATATAAAATGCTGTAATGCAACGAGTGATGATGCGTGCATGGTGTTGTTTAAAATACTTGTGCAAATTTTAGTTTTTGTCCTAGAAATAATCTCGTTCAATATTTTGATCCCTTTCTGCAAGTTGGAGAACTTGCTTCAATTAATAATCTCTTAAAGTCGATCGATTAATAAGAAAAATAATTAACACTTTCCTCTCGTTAATTAATGAACATCACTTTAGTGATGATCTCCTACTGTTAATATTGGATAGTGATCAAATATTGTAACACATTATTTATTTGTAATAATTTTTTTATCCATTTTCAGTAATCTGATTTGGACAAGGGTATTATTTATTTAGTTTTTAATATTCACGGGATGTATGTGTGCAGTTTTGTTAATTTATGATTTCCTAGTATTAATCAATGATGGAAGGAATATTTAGGGTCATGGGGATATCAGCCCATGCGGCGTTGGGAGGTTGTCATTACCAACATCTTCATATTCCTATAAATAATACTTGAAGGTAATACATTGATTCATTCAGATACATATATTGAGAATTCTCTCTAACTTAGGCATCGGAGTATCCACAGGCACTCAATTCCGCCATCTCATTTGTTGCAGGTCATTCGTGTAGTTGGTGATGTAAAATACATCCTTAACAAAAGAGTAGAACATTTATTTTCCCAAACCAATACTACATATACATCATCCATCAAAAGATAGCACAAATTATTATTTTTTATTGTTCTATTAGTTCTAATAATTAGGTATAAAAATGGGATATTAGATTATAATAATGGGTGTTAAAGCTAATTTTTAATTAGCCTTGTGCATATATTAATGTAAAAATGATTATATTTCCTTAATTGATATTGAGATTTATATTTTATCTTTATAAATGAGTAATTATTAAGAATTTTAAAAATATGAAAATATATCACTTTCAAAACGGATATTTATATATCTATATATTTTGAGAAAATCTTCAAACCGATCGGTCTGTTTTCCTTCAAATAATAGCCCTCCAATGCGTGTTTGTCACATAGGTCTCCCACATATAACTGTACAACAGTTGGTAATGCACAGACAAAAAAAACTTCCCTCCCTCTCTGCAACACCCCCTGGTCTCCTGTTACCCTTCCCCTTCCCTTCTTCCAGTACCTCAAGGCTCCCCCCGCTCCCCCCTTGTTGACCCTCCCCCTCTCCCGTTGAAACCTAGTCCACTGAATTTAGCCTGGATTCATATGAAAAACACAAAAATAAAAAGAAATCCAGTCCATTGAATTTGGACTAGATCATGAAACTTCCTAGTTCCTCCGATCAACTCAACAAAAACATTCGATAAATGGAAAGCCCCATGAAAATGAAGCACTGAATCAGTCAATCTCCAAAAATATCAAAATGGACCAAACCAAAACTACCTTGCCTACCCTCTAAAAAAATAAATGAAGTACTTTGATGAACGAAAGAGTATGACACCAAAGTATTGGGACTATCAGATAAGGTTTTTTACATTTGAACTCTGGTTGTCACTGTAAAAGTGTCAGGTCCACCACCAACCAAACACAGGATAACAATCAATTCTAAAGATGACCTTGAGGACAACAAAGTTACAAAAGCCCTCACCAGAAAATCATGTTCCTTCGACCGGGACCAGATGGTAAATTATAATGAGAAAAGAAGAAAAATCCTGGTGGCGATGATGGAATTGGTGGGTTTGGAATTTGCGAGGGGCTCCAAATTTCACAAATACTAAGGCGAGGAACAAAGACAGACTGCAGGACTCATGATTTTATCCGGTATGATGACTCTTATGATTTTTGTGTAGAATTGCTGATGTGGCAAACTTTCTTTGGTGGTTGTTAAAAGCCTTAGTAACAGATGGACCGTTCCAAAGCATTTTTTATATATTTTTTTGTTGAAAATAGTGTTTATATAAGGAATTTGAATCATATAGATTTTATTTTAGAAACTGAATAATTGTTGAATCGAATATTTCAAGTTTCATATAATTATATATCTCAAGTTGTCCAAACAATGGAGTCAAGCACATCAACGAACTAAGTATGAGCAAGAAAGGGAACAAGCTCACAAATTAAACTCTTATAGTAATTTTGTACATCTCTTACAAAATTCGAAATTAGATTAACGGTACGTTTGGATCCTAAACCAAACTCAACTCATTATTACAATTTTTTCAAATTCCAACACAAAATATAATAAACAATTCAACTTTTTCAAATTTTAAAATAATAATAATATTAAAAAATAATATTCTAACAATATTTTATCATTTCAACTTAACTTAGTTCAATATCCAAGCGCAGCCTTAAGTCTAAAAAATATTTTTCTCATAAAGTATTAAATTGCATTTTCCATATGTGCATGATATATTTAAAAATTAAAAGTTTAAAATTTAAATTTTTGAAAGATGATTGATTGTCATCTTTTACATGTGCATGACCTGATTAAAAGTTTAAATTTTAAAAATTTGAATGATGCTCTTGTTGACATAAGCAAAATGTAGATGATTTTACTTTAAAATTTTTAAAGGTAAATAATGCTTCTTTTGTCATATACGAAAAGTAGAAGATTTGATTTGAAAAATGAATGATGTTGTCTTTAACAACTGCAAAAGGTAGAAACTTTTATTTAAAAATTTTGAAAAGTGAATGGTGCTTCTTTTTGACAAGTGAATCTTTTAAATTTGAAAATGAAATCTCATATGCCTGTAAATAACTCAATTGAGATCTTCAAATTTACATTAAGAGCATACACACATCAATTGCAAGTTTTACAATATTCATTCAAAACTTTCAATATCTTTCTCTAAGCACTGAGCCTTAACCTTTGTTCATTCTGAGAGAGATATAATTTTGCACTGTATTGTTTTCATTTCACTCATTGAGTAGTGTTCTTTGACAACCTACCCACTATCAGCTCTTATACCAGTAAAAGTGTGTGTATAACCCTTGAGCGTATAGAAAAGTATTTTACACAGGGAATAGTTGAATACCACGTGTAAGGTGATTGTAAGTGTAGAGGGTGTTCTACACGGACTCTTTGTAACGGTACTGCTCAAAGGTGTAATATGTTTTTATCTCCACCTGAAGAAGGTTGAATAGTGAATTTGAAAATTCTCAAAGAGTAGCTTGAGGTGAGGACGTAGGCAGTAAGGCTGAACCTCATTAAAATACTGAGTTTGTTTCTCTTTTACTCTTACTCTTTATATTTATTATTGCTTCGTATTTTGTTCATATTTTATATTGTGTATTTGGTTTATAATTGTCAGTTTTTAAATACAATCCAATTTACCCTTTCTTATGTTAGTCATCTGGGCAACAATAACATCTCCTTAAATATCGAGATTACCTAATACTAAGCATTATAAAGATGTTTGAGTAATGCTAGATACAATCTTGAGGTGTGCAAGCCTCACATACTCTCCTTAAAAAAAGTTGAACCCATCATTAAAATAATAGATTTAAGATTTATCTTTCAAATCAAATTATGTTATGTAAGTATTTTATTAGGTGTGCTCTACACACCAGTTTAAAAATAAAATAACTCATATTCCATGGGTTGAAAATGTCATTCTATTTTACCAAAACATTTAGGCTCCGACATCTTAATATCTTGGAAAAGAAAAGTTATACTCTCAAGCCGGTGTTGCACATAATTCACATTATTTAAATAGTAAAATTTGATTTGTAAGATTCAAATTTTAAAATTTTTATTCCAAATCAAATTATGCCATATAAATATTTTATTGAGCGTGTGTGCATGTGTGTGTGTTTTTTTATAACAACAAATATTTCATTCATAATAAAGAGTATGCATATAAATAGATCCAATTACATAACAACATTTAACAAGATTCTAGAAAGAAGAAAATCTATACATCGGTGTCACAAGACTCACTCACAACTATACATTATCATCTATCATTCTAGCTTGTCTTGCAAGCAAATGGGTTGTCTCATTTCCTTGTCGTCCAACATGAGTCACTTCAAAATCCGTAAACCGTCGAATAAGAAGAAGCAAGATTTTTGCAATCAAAGAGCATGGACTTGATAAATTAGAACTCTACAAACCAATGGCTTCAATAACCACCATTGAACCCCCTTCCAAAATAGGATAAAAAATGCCCAAATTAAAGACCATTTGTAAGCCTCGTAATGTTGCCAGTGCCTCAATTTCATCTACTTCAAATACACCAACTTCATTTTGACACAGTCAATAATGTCTCTCTTTGTCATCAAGTACAATAACCCCAAGGCTTGCAGTATCAAAAGATTTGATCAAAGCACCATCAAAGTTAAGTTTAACCTTACCCTGGGATGGTGGAGTCCATGAGAGTAAATGCTCATTACTTACAATCAAGTGATGGGACTTAACAGTTAAATAACTATCAACATATCCAATACCATTATCAACAAGTTCCTTAATCACAATCATTTTGTTGAAATAAACAATGATTTCTATACTTCCATATCCCCTATGAAATTGTGAGAAAAAATGGGACACAAGCCATACCAGTTACCATTAAATCCCAAACCAAATTAGCAAAACCAGCAACTATATCCAACAAAACCAGAACCTTAGGATAGCAATCAACCCAAACTAAACGTAAAGCTCGACATCTATATAAAGCATGAATACTATCCTCAAGAGCCATTTTACACTGATCACATAGATTTGAATGGAGAGTGCCTATTTTCATTAAATTCACCTTAATTGGCAGATTACCATGACAAGCCCTCCAAGTAAAGTTCTTTACCTTATTAGGTAACTTCAAATTCCAAAATTTTCTCTAAAAAAATAGGCCTCCCCAAAAGGATATGAACTTACAACACCATCACCTACAGCTTCCAAGTTTAATAAAAGTGATGTGCAGATCTAAAATAATAGTTGCCATTTTTTATTATATCCCCAAATCAAGTGATCCTCATTAACCTATGGAAATAAAGGAATATGAATAATCTGATTAGCTTGGTATGGTGGAAAAATTTTATGCACTAAGGCTTGATTCCAGGTTCTTGATTGCTGATGTATCAACAAACTGACTGTAGCATTAGGAAGTAAAAGCCAGTGACAAGGTAGAATATGTTTCACTAGAGAAGATGGCATCCAATCTTGCCATCTTAGCCTTAAAAACTCTAGATAATAAAGAATGTGAGTCATGTAAAAGCCTCCAACCCTATTTAGCAAGTAAAGATAGATTAAACAATTCTAAGTCCTCGAAACTCATTCCACCATGAAGCTTCGAAGTACACAACTTATGCCAACTCACTCAATGAACCTTACATTCATTACCACGTTGTCCCCACCAAAATGTTGCGAACATTCTCTCAAGATCCTTACAAAAAGATTTAGGTAGTTTAAAACAACTCATAGAATAGGTTGGCAAAGATTGAACAATAGCTTTTATCAAAATCTCTATACTAGCTTGAGAAAACAATTTTTCCTTCTAGGCCTGCAGTTTTCACCAAACAATCTCTCTTCAAAACGGACATTCTATTCTTGGGGGTTTAACACACCTCAATAAAATCAGGCCATGTCAGCAATCCATAACTCTATATCATGAGACTCATCACATTAGATAAAAGCCCACAAGGGAAAATATAGCTAAAAAACTCATATAATATGTTTTGTATCTATGACTGTGAACCCATGAGTCTCGTAGCAAGAATCCGGATCGTCGCTGGACACCAAATTTCATCACACTGCAATTGGACAACGGCGTTATAAACGAGTTTCATTGCCACCCACCAATTTTTTTTTTTTACAACTACACATTCTCGATAGAGTATCCTAATTATTACAGTTATGCTGATGTTCTCAATCATTTAGGTAGAAACTATATAATTTTTTTAGGGTAATAAGAATACTGAGAATTGTTTGGGGCTACTAAGAATTCGTCAGAATTGTTTGGGCGTCAACACCAGATTACTCACTTTGGGATAATATTAAAAATTTTCTCAGTAAATCAATTGGGATATCATAAAGTCATCACCCAAATTCTGGAAGGAAGAAACAATACCCAAGTGATCCAACACCCAAATACTCAAACACCTAGATCTTATTTTCAACATCGCAAAGATTCAAAGCAAAGACTAGAAAAAAAAAAGAGAGAAATATTGTAATTTAAAAACAAAGAAGATCGATGGAGATCTCGTCGGTTTCCAGAGTCACGGCTTCGTCATTGCAGGCAATGGGTCATGGCAAAGGTGACGAGACTCTACCTTCTTTATTCAAGGGTCAAGACAATGGCTCTATGGGATTCCATCGAAGAGGTTCATATTACAAAATCCCGTCGTCAGCTTTGGGTCATGAAAGAGAAAGTCGACTAAATATAAGAGAAAGCAATCAATCAGTTAGAAGAAACCGCATAGAGATAAATTTAGAAATAAATATGGGCGAGGGTTTGGAAGAAAAAGTCGACTGACTAATTTTGGAAAGCAATCACGAAAGAGAAAGTCGACCGGTTAGAAAAGACAGCTTTGGGTGAGGATCTGGAAGAGAAAGTTGAGTTTATGGGAGAGAGGGTCTTGGGTGAGGGTCTAGAAGAGGAGATAGAGCAATCAATCCTATGTTATGCGGTTCAACCTAAGTTCCATGGGAGGATGACGTGGCAACTTTTAATTGGACGCTGTTTTTTCGACTTTAACAGGATAACCTGTTAGAAGATATTCTCTTCTTCAGATTCGTTTCTTTAGCTCCTTAAAAATACTATTTATGGATTTACCAATAAAAAAAGGGAGTCCCAAATATTTGTCATGAAGTTGCAACGAATGAACATTCCAAACAACCTTGATATCACTAATTATTTTCTCCTCAGCATTCTTACTTAATAGCAGCTCAGTCTTCTCTAAATTAGAGTGACGCTTCGGGTCGGTCGGGTGTGCAAGGATAGTTTACACCTAGCAAAGGAAAAATTGACATGTTTGAGTTTCAGTAGAATTGTGAAATAAGCCGCTTGTAGTAGATCTAAAGTTATCTTCATGTGCAGTTCGTTCTGCCCCCACCCAAAACATTTATGCCCCCACCCCGTCAAAACGATGCCCCACCTCTGTTGGCCTCCTCCCGTCATTCCGAAAAAAAATTGGCCATCGAAACAGTGTCGCCCACCCTTACCTCGGCAACTTCGATTCTTAGTTGTCGAAACAGTATCTCCTTCTGTGTGTAAAAAGAACGTCTGCGCCGCGCCCACCGTCCCTGACTCCCTTCTGTGTGCAAAACTTCCATCACTTGAAGAATTGTAATTTCTGAGGTTAGATATACAAATATTTTTGATTTGGTAATTTTTTAGAAAATCTGAGAAACTAAATTTGATGAAAAACTTTGGTGATAAAATGATTAAAGTTGCGTATACGTTGGTTGCCATTTTCGCGTTGGTTGTCGTTGCCATTTTCGTGTTGGCATTTTCACGTTGGTTGCCATTTGAGGCTTTTGCTTGGAGGAGGATCACTATATATTCACCCTCTGGAGGTCTTCCCGTATTTCCAAAATCCTCTTAAAACATTTAATCAAATAAAAGATAAAAATGTGGTCCAAAAATGTTGCAAAATAATGGTATGTTGTCATTGTCTTCAAGGCCAAAAATTTAATCAAATGAAAGTTGAGGCTATGGTCCAAAAATGGACTTTTATAATGGGTATCTTTATCTTTGTCTTCGTGTGGTCTAACAATTTAATCAAATGAAAGTGAAATATGTGGTGGGTTATGTCGTTTATTATATATATATATATATATGTTATCTGATTGGAACGTGGTTTGAAAATGACTCACATGGGGAACCAAAATTTTTTTATATTAGGTTGAATGATGAGTGCGTCAAGAAGAGATGATGTTGAGATTTTAGATGATAGCATCGATGACACTGAAATTTTTGAAAATGATGGCGAGGTTCAACAAGATAAGGGAAATAATAAGATATCATTTTCATGAGGAGCCGTATGTGGGGCTACAATTTGACGACATAGAAGATGCACATAATTGCTATAAAGCCTTCTCCAAAAGGACTAGTTTTACATTCGAACAAACTATACTCGGTTGTCAAAAATAGACAAATCATTAATTGTGGTAGAGTATGTGTGTTTGAGAGAAGGATATCATCGTCATAATTCTAAACTTAAAGAGAGAGTAAGACCCGAGGCTGCAGAAACAAAGTGTGGGTGTAAGGCGATGATGATAATAAAGAAGAATGGAGAAAAATGGGTTGTGTCTAAATTTGTACTCCAACATAATCATGAGTTGTTGACACTTAGGAGTACAAGTTGGTTTCGTGGACATAGACGGGTTATACCTGCGCAAAAAAATTTAATAGACACACTAAATGAGTCGGGGATACCAACACGAAAAATAATGTCCGTGTTGAGTAAGGATTCGGGCGGTGATTATAATGTCAGTTGCATACCAAAGGACATTCAGAATTACTTAGGCCATCAAATGAGACAAGTTCTCGGAGAGGGAGATGTATAAAAGTTATACGCTTACTTTTTGGAAAGTGAACGTAATAATCCAGACTTTGTATATTCAATCCAAGTTGATGCAGATGCGTCGATGGGGAATTGCTTTTGGGCAAATGCTAGATCAAGGGCCGCATATTAATATTTTGGAGACATTGTTACGCTTGATGCTACATATCTCACAAATCACTACAAGATGCACTTTGTTCCGTTCACTGGAGTTAATCATCATCATCAATCTATGATGTTTGGATGTGCATTACTTGTAAATGAGATAGCCGAGTCTTATACATGGTTATTGAAAACATGGTTAGAAACGATGATTGATCGTGCTTCATCTACAATAATAACTGATAATGACAAGGCCATGGTTAGGGTCATCATAGAGGTATTGCCCAATACCACACACAAATTGTGCTTATGACATCTGTTACAAAAAGTTCCTCAACATCTAGCTTATGCTTATAACAAATATCCACAATTTCAACATGATTTTAACCATTGTATTCATAAGACACTGACTATTGAGGAGTTTGAGATGGAGTGGACTGAAATATTATTGAAGTATAATATTGAAGAAAATAGTTGGTTGCAGAATATTTATAAAAGGAGAGCAAAATGGGTGCCGGCTTAGTTGAGAGGCACATTTTGCATTGGAATGTCTACAACTCAATAGAGTGAAAGTATGAACAAGTATTTTAAAGACTATGTTTGTGCAAGTACAATGGTAAGTGACTTCGTCCATTAATATGATAAAGTATTGAATGCCTATTATTTTAGCGAGAAAGAGAAAGATATGAAGATAAAAACATAAATGCCAATTATGAGGACTACTTACAATATTAAAGAGGAAGTGGCCCAGATCTACATAAGAAAATCATTTCTGATATTTTAAGATGAGCTGCTTAATAACCAAAGGTACAAGGCGCACAAAACATAAGAGGAAGATGGAAGAAAAAATTACTTGGTGGGCATTGATGGAAAGAAAAGCCGACATATGAAGTGACATTTGAGAGGGAGAACAACATAGTTTCTTATACATGTTGTAAATTTGAATTTATTGACTTTTTATGTCGACACAGCTTACATATTTTGGCAAAAAAAAATTGTTTGAACAGTGTACTCCAATCATATGTTTTAGAGAGGTGGACGGTCAATGTAAAGAGTCTTGTGCCAAATGGGATATGTGTCAATGAGGGCCATTAGAGATGGTCCCAACTACGTTAGTCATGAAACATCGTTTGATGAGATAGTTTTATAAAGTTGCCGAGGTGGGGTTACTATCTATCTAGAGATTTGAGCATGCTTCTAGGGGAATAGAGAATATTCACGCAGAGCTTCTATTGATGAACATTGATGGTGATGGTAACGTGGAGGGAGATACGATCCAGAGCCAATTACTCTCAAACTTTTTATTACAAGATCCACCACATATTGTATCCAAAGGAAGGCCAAAATCATTAAGACATCCAAAGGAAAATGTACCAATGAAAAAGCGGCGATGCAGCATTTGTAATGAAGAATGGCATATAAGAAGCAAATGTCTATCACATAGGTACTTGCAATAATTTCATGTATTCATATACTTAAGTCAGATTTTACCTCGTATGAACTTCTATTTTGATGGTTTTTTTTTACTTACTTCAGGAATATTGGGGAATCAAGCTCAACTATGTTATATCCAAACCCAAGCACCATATCAATTACATTTGACATGTTTGAATATTATACTCTATTTTATACAGATATTTTTTTAATTAGTTGGCATTTTTTTAGTAGTGGTAATACTTTTTAACAGTATGGTAATATATTTTTAACATTGTCGTAATATTTTTTTTCCTGGTGGCAGGAATATGCAAGACCCAACTATGTTATATCCAGACCCATCCACCATATCAACTACATTTGACGTGTTTGAATACTCTGCTCTATTTTATACAAATACTTTTTTAATTAGTTGGTTCTTTTTTAACAGTGATAATATATTTTTTTCCTTTTGTAGGAATGTGCAAGACCCGACTATGTCACAAAATAAAGATTTTGGATCATCGTAGAATTATTATCTATCACAAGATCATTAGCATTGGAATTATTATCTATCAACATGGAAAAATAGAACTTTGAGTTTTGTAGCCATTGGATTTGGCGTGCAATTTGTCTGTGATATTTTTTATTTTAAACTTGTAAGTTTAGATTGGATGTGAGATAGACTTCTAGTGGTATGTGAAAGTTTGTCTCAGGAACTGAAATCCAATATTTTGTTAAAATGTCACAGCTTGAGTTCAAATCCAATATTTTGTTAATGTGTCTAATGAATTAGTTGTTAATATGAAGGATGTAGTTGTAGATGGTGACAGATGCTAGAACAGGACATATACAGGGAAAATAGTCTTACAAATACAACTTCAATAGTCAGCAACAACCCAAGCGTCTTTTACAAAAATAGTATTGTGCAAATACAACTTGAATGCAGCTAGTTCAAAAAATAAATACAACTAGATAAGCCATATGTACTTCTTAATGTAGCATTAAACGATTTACATTATCATTGACTTTACTGAAATTTAGACTAACTAATAACGCAATAAATAAAACCTAAGACGCAATCTGCGCATTTTTGTACTTCTTCTTCATCGAGTGAAATTTTGCGTGCTCTATTCTTGCACATTCAGCTGCTATCATTTTATTTCTTCGTTGTGCTAATGCCAAGGTTCACCTACAACAATACTATACTAGCTATGGTGTCTCTTCCTGAAATGTCCATATTGCTGCAAAGAATGCAATCGAATCAGAACACAAAAGAGTCTGGAAAAGGGTGGGAGAGGGGACCTGGGCAACAAAATAATACAACCACTTAGCAGCAAACAAATATAACCAAGCAGCAGCCAAAATATAGCAGTTATATATCATAATGCAGGACACAACAATATGGACCAGTTTATGTTTAATTTGTTAGCTCATGTTATTTTTTTCTCTTTCTTGGCCATGAAAATGAGAATGAAGGGTGGTTCTTGATATGAAAAAAAAAACAGGACTGCTAAATGCTAATCTTCTGGTGGTGGTCTATTCACAATCAGTTACTAATATGAGTTCCTACTAAATAAATATGCTAGATAATAAGTACCTTACACATAGTACATGAATATCATACAGATATATATTTTTTTATAGGAGTACAGGAATACTCATCTCTCTCGAATGATTATTGCCAACCTTACTTAATGTTAAAGGATCTACTCTTAAATGTGAAAGGGATGTCGATGTCTTCAATTGAAGACTTTATAAGTGAAAATATTATCATCTCTCAACATAACAGTAAGGCACAACGCAAGACACAATAGTTATATATCATAATGCAAGACACAAAATTGGTGGTAAAGAGACAGAAAGTATTCACATACTATTAATCTACAAAATTGGTGGTAAAGAGACAGAAAGACACAATGTATTCACAAACCATTGATCTACCTCAATATTAGAATAAGAGCACTTCGAAGTTAGTGGTAAAGAGACAAAAAGTATCAAACATCCCAGCAAGACACAGTTTCGATTATCATAAATTGAATTAATATAATGTTATCTATATGATTCAACTCAACTAAACCTTAACCTCAACTACAAAAATTCTTCAAGGTGAACAATAAATTCGATTAAAGAGAGTACTGAACGGTGGTACTAGAAATATGAAGAAATTCGATATTCACTTCACTGAAATATGAAGAAAATCGACCCAGCCTAGAAATATGAAGAAATTCGATCTTTACTCCACTGAAATATGAAGAAAATTGACACAGTATGAAGAAAATCAAACCAGCCTAAAGAAATCATAAATCATAAATCGACTGTAATCTAGATTGCTAAACCGAAAAACTTACGGGTTGCTTCTTGCCATTCCAAATCACTCGATGGGAGGCGCGGGCGAGAGAGGGAGAATCGGGGAGATGAGAGAAATAAGAGAGGGAGAATCGTTGAGTGGCAAAGGAGAGGAAAAGGAGAAAAGGGCAGAGGGAGTTTCATTTCGGGAGATGGTTCAATGCATTGTAGTGTATTGTAATACAAATACACGTCACAAATGTTGAAGTCTTATTGGCTGGTGTCAAAATGGAATACTCACCCGACCATTTTTGAGCTTTTTCCATTAATTTTCTATACAGAAGCAAGCTCTTAAGTAAGCGCATAAGACATTCATTTGCAATATGTGATGCTCGGCAAGAAATCGGACCAGCAAATAACAAATGAGTGACTTTTATTACACACTGGTGTTGTATAATAACAACTTATAAATAGAATTTTTCTAAAATTTATTAGGCCCAGCCCACTCTGCTGCCCCTCATTTCTCGGTTCGTCCCGTTCTTCCGTTATTCGTCGCGAAGACTCTCACTGAATAGGGTTTTGGAGGGTTTTTTTGGTCGAGGAGAAAACGCACAAATCACTAAATGGAGTTCGAGAAGAGAAAAGCGGCGACGCTAGCGTCGCTGGGCTCAACCGAGACCGACAAATCACCCAAAGGCACGTTAGACGCGCCCATCATCCCTCTCCTCAACACCCTCAACCACCATCCCTCCTACTTCACCACCAGCTCCTGCTCCGGCCGTATCTCTATCCTATCCCAACCAAAGTACACAAATAATGATAATAATACGAAGAAAAAAGCCAGAGGCGGCACGTGGCTCTTCGTCTCCCACGACCCAGCCGATACCGACTCAGTCATCTCCCTCCTCTTCCCCCCAGAGTCGACTCACCACCAATCCCACTCCGAACTTGTTCTCAGGTTCGAGCCGCTCATCGTCGCAGTCGAGTGCAAAGACCTCGCTTCTGCTCAGTCTTTGGTCTCCACGGCCATATCATCTGGGTTCAGAGAATCCGGCATCACCAGCGCGGGCAAGCGCATAATCGTAGCAATCCGGTGCTCGATTCGGATGGAGGTACCGTTGGGGACCACCGAGAAGCTTCTGGTTTCGCCCGAGTTCGTCCGGTACCTCGTCGACGTTGCTAACGAGAAAATGGAAGCTAATAGGAAGAGAACCGAAGGGTTTTTTCGTGCTTTGCGGCAGAGTGATGGCTTTGCGGGGCCTGAGGTGGGTGCAGCATTCGTTGGCAGTATCGACTCCGTGTGTAACGAGGACGCTGAATTGGAAGAAAGAGATGGTGATGCGGATTCGGGAAATCTGATTGACAACGGAGGTTTGTTGTAATTGGTTGATGACATATTTCTGCTTGTGAACTTTTTGTTGTGTAAATTTTTCGAAGTGATATTTGGTGGTTTGTTTATGATGGCAATGTGAATTAGAGGCAATGAAAAAGGTGATGAAATGCTTTCCTGGATTTTTGAAGTAGTTTAGTGTTAATTTATGGATGACAGTGATTAATTCTAGGAGTTAGAGTGAGACAAAGAAACAGAATGCATTAGGCATCAATAAGGCAAAGTGGATTCGCTATGCTTTGTGTATTTCAAAGTTAGATTCGATGAGGACTACATATTGGTTTTCTTTATATATGTGCATTGCAGTGAATATGCATGGAGTTCAGTGGTGCTATTACATACTAATATATGTTTGAATGCAGGAAACCTTTCCTTTTAATGTGAAAGAACAGTCTGAGACTTTGAATCATTGGCAGGGACGGTGGGAGTTTCCAGTTGTTGTCTGTCTGTTGTTCCAATGGTAATAGTCGGTGAACCCGTGGAGAAGCTTTTTCTCTGGGGTCACTCGGCTTGTATATTGGATAACAAAAACGAGAACAAAGCTATGATATTTGGTGGTTTCGGAGGCATGGGAAGGCATGCAAGAAGGAATGAGTCTTTACTGCTTAATCCATTTGTGGGCACATTAGAAACGATGAATGTACAGGGCTGTCCAACTCCACGTTTAGGTCACACTTCTTCTTTGGTTGGAGATTTTGTCTTTGTCATTGGGGGCAGGGCTGATCCTGTGAACATTCTATGTGATGTATGGGTCCTTAATGCAGCGAAGAATGAATGGAGATTAGAAGAATGTACTGGAAGTGTTTTTCCTCCCAGGTGAATTTATCTTCCTATCTTTGTGTTGTTCACTTGTTCATTCTGTTGTAACTGTGTCTTTACATGACTATTTTTTTCAAGGGTTGATCTCTCTCTTCTCAATGCATATGTTTGCTTCACAGGCATAGGCATGCAGCTGCCGTCGTAAGCTCAAAGATATATGTATTTGGTGGACTTAATAATGATTCAATTTCTTCATCATTTCATGTCCTCGACACAGTGAACCTGCAGTGGAAAGAGTTACCAGTTGCAGGGGAATGGCCGTGTGCCCGTCACTCTCACTCGATGGTGGCATATAGGTCTCAGATATTTATGTTTGGAGGGTACAATGGTGAGAAAGCACTTGGTGACTTGTATAGTTTTGATGTTAAAACATGTCAATGGAAGAAGGAAAAGACTTCAGGAAGAAGTCCACTAGCTAGGTTTTCCCACTCTATGTTTGTGTACAATAATTATCTTGGGCTTATTGGTGGTTGCCCGGTTCGACAACATTGTCAAGAGTTGGCATTACTTGATTTGAGGATCCTTGTATGGAAGCATGTGACACTGGATTCTGTTGGAAATGATTTGTTTGTACGAAGTACTGCCAACATTTTTGGTGACTATCTTGTTATGATTGGTGGTGGGGCCTCTTGTTATGCATTTGGAACGAAGTTTAGCGAGCCAATGAAAATCAACCTGCTTCCCTTGATATCTTTAGATGACAATCCTATGCCTTCTAAAATTAGAGAAGTGCATGGTACCCATCAAAATGATGTAGTGATGGGAGAAAAGAATTCCAGTTTTCAACATCCACGATGTGAGAATGGACAAACTTTATCCAAAGCTCCTAGCTTGAATTTGGGGGATGAATCAGCTGGAATGAATGGAAGTCATTTGATTGCTTCGCATTGGGTTTTACAACTTGAAAGAAAATATGCAAAATTAGGAAAGGATATATTGAAAAAATTTGGATGGTTAGATCTTGGGAGGAAGGTTTATTCTAGGGAAGATGGAATGCATATATATTTTCCTGTGACTAAAAAATTTAATGGTGCATATCATGAAAGGCTGAATCATTCATTAGATGAATCTGAAGGACATAATGACCTTCATGTATTAAAGCCATATACTGGAAAAGTGCTCGTGTTAGATGAGATCTCATGTTTGGAAGCCTTGAATCTTTTGGAGGAGTTCGGTGCCAGAAAGTCGGCAGATGAGGTAGTTGAAGTCAAAAGAACTGCAAAATCTCCATTAAAAGTAATGAGTGAAGCTGTGGCCTCTTTGATAAAGCACAAAGGCCTTTCAGAACACCTTTTAGAGGAGCTACCCACAAGGTTAGTGCTTCATTGCTTTGTTTCCTTCATATTGTCCATGAGCTTTGGTAATATGAACTGGGAGTTCATTACATGCCACTTTTTCTTCAGTTAGAATCCTTTCCAGATGAAAGCTGTGCTTGCACATTCTGATGCTTTTGTTGCTTGTAAGTGAATGCAATGTCCTTGTGTATGTGACTCATATCAAATTCTTTGGCATTTTTAGATGGGAGCGAGTTGGTGATATTGTTGTGCTTCCTATCATATCCTTCAAGGATCCAGTATGGGACTCAATTGGGCCTGAGCTTTGGCCTATTGTTGCCAAATCACTTAATACTCATCGCCTTGCCCGTCAGGTAAGCTATGTGCTTGAATTACCTATGAAGTTGTATATTGCTTGTTGATGCCTGCTTTTCTTCATTCTGTTTCAAAATCTATTATTTTGTGTGAATTCAGTGTAATGGATATTTTGGTTCCTTGAATCTCCATGGACATACATCAATAGTTCGAATTTAATGTTCAGGATCTGTGCATCAATTATATCATTTTACATGTAATAGGTATGTTGAAAGATTTTGTTTAAGGCTTAAAGCAAATAGCAGAAATATGATTCTCAGAATAGAAATATTCTGTCCAAGAGGTCAGACACGCCATCATGCATCCTGATTGGTTGTAAAGATCCTTTCAAAATGGGTATTGTCACGACTTGGATCTTTTTTTCTTCATATTATAATTATTATCCATCCAGATTGTTTAAGTTCTAGATTATTCTCCAAATTGTTGTTTAGTGTCTGATGACGTGTTTAAGTTCTAGATTATTCTCCAAATTGTTGTTTAGTATCTGATGACGTGTTAAACTTGTATGCTGAATTAGAAGGAACCATCATCTTTCAAAGACAAAATTATCTATGACAAAGGCAATGTTCATGAGTTTTTATCCTCTTTCTAACCTACTAGAATGTAATTAGGTGTCTCACTTTGTATACTTCCTATGTACTTGGGCACTGCCTAGTTTCATTCTCATCAATAAAGATTATTACTTATCAAAAAAAAGAAACATGGACTATGTACCTGCTAGACAGCCAAGACTATTTTATTCTCATTTCTTATTTCTTTTTTTGGTTTCTGTCAGGGGGACTCCTAGCTCATTACATATAGGATACAAGTAATTATGTTATAGATCCCAATCCATGGGCCAATAATTTTCAACCTCCCCCTAATTTCCTCTTCTAGAAAAGTGGATACATCTGGGTAGATGATGTCTTATAGTGTAAATACTTCAACTATGAGCTGTAAAACTTTGTACAATGTTCAGTCAGAGTCCCAGAAAGTCTCCTCTAAATTCCACTTGCCAGAAGCTTAGTTATGCTTGTCATTGCCTATACAATGATTACATGAATTTGCTGGTGTTTTCAAGGGTCGAGTTGCACAAACTGGTACAAGGGACAGTACTTTGGAGATTCTAGTTGGAGATAATGGTTGGGTTGATCATCGGGAAAATGGAATTCTCTATTCTTTTGATGCTACAAAGTGTATGTTCTCCTGGGGCAATCTTTCTGAGAAACTTCGTATGGCCTGTCTGGATTGTAGAGATGAAGTAATTGTAGATTTATTTGCCGGAATTGGATATTTTGTGCTGCCATTTCTTGTCAGGTATGTTTTTTTTCTTTTTATCATCTCAAGGTTTCTCTGTAGGCGTAGTTTATTAGTCAAGAATCCTCTTATCTATCCATGAAATGAGTTTATCCAACCAAAACAAAGATTAGGCAGCATGCAACTGAAGTTAGGACTATTTACCCGTGTCAAATTTCAACTTCTATGTCCAACTTAAAGTATGTCCTAAAAAATAATTAGGGCTGATTTGGATTCAGAGATGAGATGAGATGGTTTTAGATAAAAGATGAAAGTTGAAAAAAATATTGTTAGAATATTATTTTTTAATATTATTATTATTTTAGGATTTGAAAAAGTTGTAATGATGAGATGAGATGAAACACTTTCTGAATCCAAACAGAATAAATCAATATAGGCTTACTGGAGAATGCACATCAGTAGCTGGAAATCTGGCTCAGAATATCTCCAGTGTTGAATTGATAGAATGATTTTGAGTGGGGCTCGGAATATCTCCAGTCTTATTCAACTGCTTTGGTCGTTTGTACACTAATGGTTTACTTATTGTCATCTCACTTGACAGGGCCAATGCAAAATTAGTTTATGCTTGTGAGTGGAATCCCAATGCCATCGGAGCACTCCAACATAATCTACAAGCAAATTCTGTGAGTGATCGCTGTATCATACTTGAAGGAGATAACCGGATCACAGCACCTAAAGTATGTTCTGAGATCAGATACTGGTTTTTTATGTTCGTTAATAATAATTCATGCTGTATTTGTTTGTCCAAATTATCAGAACCTGAATCTTCACAACTGAATTCCTATTAGGTTATTTAAATTTAAACAAAATTTTCTTGGAAATTTTTAACTGACAGCACATTAGCACAAAGCAGATTATTTATGCATAATTTATATGTGTAGGGTCATGAATGAGTGATAGATGATGTCCTGCCAGCTCTCCCATCGGTGTCTGATGAGAGCTGGATGTAGTGGCCATGCCTTTTTCAATGCTTGAAATTGAACTGAGTTTGGGAGATAAATGATTGTACTTAGGTGTTGCTTCTCTTTCCTCTTAACCTCCCAATCCCCATCGCAACCTTTTACGCCTGGTTGGCTATATTTTGTGAAACTGTTCTTTGTTGATATCTCTTTATAGAACACTGATGAAATGACTTAATTTGTATTGATATTTTACATTGGTCTGGAAAATGAAAATTTTACCATGAAATGCATCCATGTAGGCAGGATGCTCTGCTGCAATTGATTCTTTTTTTTTGTTTGCTGACAGGGTGTTGCTCACCGTGTCTGTCTTGGTCTCCTCCCAACAAGTGAGGGTAGCTGGGTCACTGCTGTTAGGGCATTAAGGTAGATATATGGTTCCCTTCATGAGAGTGTGAGGCGATGAGATGGTTATTAGTTCAGTATTAATTTTACAAATCTTTTAGAACTTAAAAAAACTTTTTTGCGTATTCAAATTGTTATTTCTTTTTACTGCCTTCTCTCCTTAATGTTAGTACTGATGATGCAGGATTGAGGGTGGGATGTTACACGTGCATGGGAATGTGAAGGACTCAGAGGAGGAATTGTGGAAGGAACATGTTTCAAAGTCAATATTGGAAATTGCTAGATCGGAAGGTATTCTTTTCTTGGGTAATGATAGCAGATAACGCCAAGGAAGAAGCATTGAGGATGTCTAAAAATTGCACTCTTTTGTTGTTTGCAGGTTACTGCTGGCAAGTTTCAATAGAACATGTGGAAAGAGTAAAGTGGTATGCCCCCCACATCCGCCATCTTGTTGCAGACGTTTCATGCAGAGAGACTCGATGATATTAATTTAACAGAATTTTCATTTTCAGCTGATCTAAAAGCCACATATGAATTTTGATTTATGTATTGTTCATGCATGTGGAACGCTTTGTATCAAGTATCGGGGGCAATTCTCAGATAGATGGAAGAAGTTGAGACTTGTGCTTTATGATGTTGCATGGTGCTTAAAAATTTACGTATATTAGTTTTAGTGGGAAATAGGCTGGAAAATGGGGATTTTGGTAAACTAATTGGAAAGACATGAAAAAAGCTATGGTCACCGATGGTTTCTCCCGACTGCATCTCCCCACTGACGGCATGCCACTTGGCAGTCACGTGTAATTATTAAAAAAACAAAAACAAACAGATGAGATCAATTGGAAGTTTCTTTGTCCATAGCAACTTCCAAATCCTCTAACGGCTCCATTAGGAGAAAAGAAGATAGGACCTACTGCCCTATAGTGTTTTTTCATGTTCTACTACCAAGACTAGGCAGTTTTGGAAGTCAAGAATTTTAAAAAATTTTCATCTCATCTCAATTTATCATTATATTTTTTTTAAATTTTCATACAAAATATAATAAACAATTTAACTTTTTTAAATTCAAATACACATTTTTCAAATCTCAATTTAATTTTTTCAATTTTTAAAACTAAAAAATAATATTTTAAACTCTAAAACAAAGTATAAAATTTTCATCTCACATTTCAAACTTAACTATTTTCTTCAGTTTGACAACGAATCTCCCTCCGTCCATCCTCGACTGTATAAAAGGACTCAAAAGACATTTTTTATTCCAACTGCAAGCATAATCAAGCTCCACTTCTGTAAATAGTGTGGAACGAATAGCTGCATGTAGCCGTACAGTAATGACAACAATAACGAAAGAGTAATACTACATAGCAGCTACATAATAGTATACACTTTACACTCATTACGTGGCTACATATGGGTCTTTCATTATTTTTTTTCACTCTCTCTCTCTCATCACTCATCACTCATCTCTCACTCTCACTCACTCACTCTCTATCTCTCTCTCTCTCTCGCCTGCTCTCTCTCTCATCGTCTCTTTCTTTCTCTCATTCTCAGTTTCTCTCTCATCGTCTCTCTCATTCTGGAGCTTCTATCTCATTGTCTCTCAGTCGGATAATAAATTAGAATTAAGAAGATGTGTGGTATAGATGATGCCATGTCATATATGTAAAAGTGGCTTCTGTCAATCGTGGTTGCTCTCTATATTTATTCATAGAAGATACTAGATGATGGGATATAAAAAGAACAAAAACTCTACACAAAGTCGACTTCGCGCACTTCTTGCACACAAAAAAGAGTTATGCTATGGTTTACGGCTGATCCGCAGCACACCCTACATGTCAAGATTTTTTTTTTCTCTTTCACCCACTCTTTCAGCCCCTCCCCTCCTCGATTCCCTCTCTTAACTCACCTAGCCCCGTCACTTGCAGTCACTGGCCACCACCATCGTCAGCCTCTAGCCCCGCCTCCTCCCTCGTAGTGCCGCGTATCGGTTGCTCGCCAAGCAATCGCATCGCGCGGTTCGGCCTCTCTCTGCCATTGTTGGCCACCCAGCAGCGCCACCGATCACCTCACTAGCTCCCTCTGACACCGGCGACCCTCCACCCACCTTCGAGCCTCCACGCGAAGCCCCCACGAGCAGCCCCCTCTCCACTCCCAAAATAAGTCTCACACAGATGTAAAATTAGAAATGTCGCCGCCTGCCGCCGTAAGCTAGCCCAACCACCACTACCAAGCGCCACGACCTCCCAGCAGCCCCCACCGTCGTACCCTAGTCACGACAACCCCGTCCATTGTAGTTTAGATCAGCCACCGCTAGCCAAATATTTTCACATGATTTCGAATTGGGGGGAAGGGGGCTTCATGGGACTGGGATAAAATTGTCAATTTGCTTAGAGATAAATTTGTCAATCTATTAGTAACGTAAGGTGTGTTCCGGAAGATGCACGAAGAGGGGCTGCTCCCCAGGCTTTTTCCGAAAAAATGACATGGCATGGCTGTGTTAATGAAACGGTTCGCAGTGACATGTGCGGGAGACGAAATACAGAGGCAAAAACCTGAGTTCCAGAGCCTACTGCAACAAGTTGAAGAAGAGTTTGGCTTCAACCACGAGATGAGTCTCACAATTCCTTATGAAGAAGAAGTTTTCCAATCTCTAACATCCATGCGCGGATGAAGATTAGGTCGTGCACTGGGTTTGGTTTTTCTTTTTCTTTTTTTTTTTTGGAGAAAATGGCTAAATATGAAGCTTCTTCATTGCTTCTCTGTTCCAGTTTACTCTTTTCATCTCTTTTTCCTTATATTTTAAAGGGATCTTATTTTAGACTCTGACCCAAAAACCCATGAATATTGCGAATCTGGGTTTGGATTTGTAAATCTGCAAAAGTTTGATATTTTCCTCAGTGGTGCAGAGCTGTACCAATGTACCCTGTGGGTGAACGAATATAGATTAAGAATTTTTGGGGGGCTTCATGTTACCTCTTTTCTTATTACTCTCTCTCTCTCTCTCTCTAGATATATCTCTCTGAGTCACACAGACGGTTTTTATCTTGCACTTGTATTCAGGTTTTTGCCCAGTGCACAATGTTTTGTGATCAGTATTCTCTGGTTAGCTCAGCAATTGGTCGTTACTGTTGTAAGGTGATTCCTGATAGGATAGATAAAATGGGGCGATGACGGAGGAACGGGAAGATGGATCTGGGGGCCCAAATGGCTTCACGAAGGATCTGGAGGGGGGCTCAAATGGCTTTGCCGTCTTTGTCATTTTCTTCTTTCTGCAGTTTTTTTTTTTTTAATTTAAAACCTCCCACATATATATAAGAGTATTGCTATGCATCAATCTATATACCACACACTAAATTATTTTTTATTTATTTTAATTTTTTTTTAATTTTTTTTGTTATCCTAATCTTCTTGAAATATTTATATTTTTTTATTCATCATCCATATAATACATATTTAATAAAAAAAATAAATAAAAAAATTAAAAAAAATTATAGTATGTGATGTGTAAGCTGATACAAAGATTAATTCTACATATAAATCTAGAATTTGGACTCTTGGAGTGCGCTGGTGTACGCGAAAATGACTGTGCCTAAAAGAACCGAGCCAGCGGTATGCTGGTGCTGGCCTAACCTCGTTCCCTCACTTTTCTTTTGATTAATAATGATAATAATAGTATACTCATTGGGAAACACAAAGAAGATGCTAATGCTACACGTAAGAAGGGGGGGGGGGGGGGCCA